>JAWVWN010005828.1:12500-22346 GCA_037367305.1 Phrynocephalus vlangalii | reverse complement strand
CTTTTCAGGTGCTCCTTCAGTTTTGGCTTTTTTCACAAATGGAAAGAATGGAAGATCTTACAGACGCACTCTGGAAATTATGAAATATGAAGGTGTGCACACAGCATCAGTGCAGGTCCATTGATCCCTCCCAGAACTTGTTAGAACTTGTTAGAGGCACTTCACTTGCACAACAGGGCAAGCTTAGAATCTCCTTCATGGCATGATAAGGTAGATGATATACTGGGGGAGTGGGGAAGTAAGAGAAAAAGTTAGATATACATAGAATATGTATTTTATATGCTTAACTCACTTTTCCTTCTACAAAGCATTTTTCTGAGGGATATGGTTCTTACCAATAAAAGTGGCAAACTAAGTCCATTTTTATATATATATTTTTGTGGCACCCATTTGCTTCCAAACTGCAGTGACCAGAATAGAGGACTGGAACAGCTTTCTTACCGTCTGAGGCTGCAGCAGCTGGGCCTCTTCATTCTTGAATGACGGTGCCTAAGAGGTGACCTCATTGAAGTTTATAACATCAACATGGTGTGAACAAAGTAGATACTGGAAAACTGTTTTCCCTATCACACAACACTAGAACTAGGGAGCACTCCGTGAAACTTTTGGGTGCTAGATCTCAAACAAATAAGAGAAAGTACTTTTTCATCCAGAGGATCACTGGTCTGTGGAACTCCGTGCCAGAAGAAGTGGTGACAGTTGTCAGCCTTGACAGCTTTAAGAAATGATTGGACAAGTTCATGGAGAACAAGGGTATCAATGGCTATCATTTGAATCCAGGTCCCCTGAATCTTAGTCTCATTCTATCCAGTAAATCACATTGTCTCACATATATTTATCATTATCAAAGGACACAAGAAGCATCTAATTCATTATCCCACCAAGGCAGTAACATAAAGTCAAACCATACCAATATATGGCCAACCAACTTCTATCCATTCCACTGTTCAAAGAGTCTTGACATTAGAAAGATTTTTTAATGTGTAGTCAAAAATCTCTCTTTTTTAATTTGAATACAATGCTTATTTTCTCTTCCAAGGAACAGTCACAAAACAAAACATTTTAAATGAATGTTTCAAGAGAAAATATCAAGAACCACCTGTCAGATTTGCTTTGATTTGTATTCCTGCATGGAGCAGATGTGAGGGTTCTATCTTTGACCTGATGCTTGTAAAGGAACACCTTTTTTACCAATCATTTTATGTTTTATTGTTTCACCTTCACAAAAAACTGAAGGGTTTAAAGTTGTCTTTAAATTCTGAGGCAACTCAAAGGGTGTAGTAAGGAAAGGGTTCTTGATCCATTCAACAGGAGAATTAACTTTTAACTGTACTAAACCAAAACTTGTTCATTTCTGACCCGGCATCAAAAGTCCTCACTGGAATGGGCGTTTTTAAGGTTTCCCGTGGAATTGCAGCAAGCTCGGGTGGAAGCGTCACAAGGCTCGGAAGAGCAGAGGCACTCGCAACAAGTGGGGGGCGGAGGAAAAGGCAAAGGACCATCACAAGGTCCAAATCAAGAGAGTTTGCTGCTTTTCCTCCAAAGGTGTTTCCTGGTAGGTCTTTTGTCTGCAAGAATTTTGCATTTTGGAGCATTCCCACCAGCCCCGACAGGTGTCCTAGTTGCTCTTCAAACAAGCGAGTAAACACTAGACTCGTGTGTGTGTGTGTGTGTGTGTGTGTGTGTGTGTGTGTGTGTGTGTGTGTGTGTGTGTGTGTGTGTGTGTGTGATGGAAAACGTGCCCGAGTGAGGGAAAGGCTGTGTGAATGTAGGAGAGAGATTAATGTCAAAAAATACTGAAGGGTGGGGACAGTGACGAACTCCGAGCTCACTTCAACCCGCCTTCCCCATTCCTACACCTCCGGGACAGGAAGGGTCATGGCTGCCGCGAAATAATTGAAAGGCTTGCCCTCCGTCCAGTGGGCAAGGCGAGCAGCGGAGAGGAGGGCCACCACCCGTGCGCATAGCACCCCTCCAGCTCAGGATCCCAGTGGCAGCGTTTGCCACATAACACGGCATATGGGGGATATGGTTGAGACGTACAAAATAATGCAGGGCATGAGTCAAGTGGATAGAGGGACACTCTTCTCCCTCTCACAAAATACCAAAACTAGGGGACATCCGCTCAAATTGAGGGCTGGGAGAGTGAGAACGGACAAAAGAATTTTTTTTAACCCACGTGTTGTTAGTCTGTGGAACTCCCTGCCACAGGGCTGGGGGATCATTTAACAAATTTAACAGTCAAATTTGTGTTAAATTGCTGTTTTCGGGGGTCTTTTTCATCGTCTGGAACTGATTAATCCACTTTCCCATTACTTTCTATGGGAAAAGTTCATTTGACTTAAAGCATGTTTGACTTATGTCTAGACCTCTGGAACGGATTAATGACGTAAGTCAGGCCTGCCCAAAGTCCGGCCTGGGGGCCAAATCCGGCCCGTCAGGCCATTCTGAGTAGCCCGTGGCTGGCTGGCCCACCCCTCCCTCCCCCTCCTTCGCCCCATGATTTTTTTTTTTTAAATCTTCCACCGACACCGCCGGGAAGCTTGAGGGGCTGGGCCGGCCAGCCGGCTAGTGAGCAGAAGCTTGTGGGGCTGGGCGGGCGGGTGAGGGGGCTGGCCACCACCACCAGCACTGCCGGGAAGCTTGTGGAGCTGGGTGTACGGAAGGGGGTGGCACGCAGGCAGGCTGCCACCACCGGCATCACCGGGAACCTTGTGAAGCTAGGCGGCCCCTGACACATTCTCAGCCACCAAATCTGGCCCTCCTTACAAAAAGTTTGGGCATCCCTGATGTAAGTCAAGGTTCCACTGTAGCTGGATTTTAAAATGCCTTAAGGAACCACAAGATGGCAGTGCCACCCACTTTGCACTGAGTCCTCCAACAGTACATTCAACCATAGAGATTGCTTCCTAGACATTGCTTCCCTAACCAAGAGCCATGCCATTTCCTCCTCCTCCCTCAGGGCATGCTTCCACTATTCTCTAAAGCTGCTATCATTACCAAACCACAAAGAAAGTTGATCAGCATTCTCTCTTCTTTTCTGCATTACTTGCAGACTCAATTCATGGAAATGTCTTCATTTGGAATATATGTAATTAACTTTCTGGTAAAATGAATTATTTAAAGCATGAATTTGTGGAGGGAAATAATAAATAAAAGATGAAACAGAGGCTGCCTTGCTTTGGGCTCATCATGAGAAGACCATAGTTCTGGGAAAGGTGGAATGCAGTAAAAAGAGAGACAGTCCAGGAACCGATAAACTTCCTAAAGGAAGCCACAGGCCTGAGTTTGCAAGAGCTGAACTGGGAGGGCCAGGAAAGAATTCTGCCTGGATTTTGGAACTTGGAAAATTGTTTCCACTACTCAGAGGTGACCCAAGCTGGGCAGTGTTCTGTCCTACCTCCACCATGAACCTCCACAAGCGTTTTGTTTGTTTGTTTGTTTCTGCGAAGAAAATAACGTTTCTCAGAATATATCGACTAAGGTATTATGGGAACTGTTGTCCTAGAGGCAGCCTCCACAATCCTCCAGCAGTGTCTTGTATTTTTGTGAAGAAAATAAATTTTCTCAGATGATGTGGACTAGGGGATTATGGGAACTGTTGTCCAAGAGGCAGCCTCCACAATCCTCCAGCAGTGTCTTGTATTTTTGTGAAGAATATAAGATTTCTAACACAATGTTGACTAGTGGATTATGGGAACTTTTTTCCAAGAGGCAGCTTCCAGAAGCCTCCAGCAGTGAAGCTGCATTTTTGGGAACAAAATAAAGGTTCCTCACAAAATCACAATTTATTTTTGGCAAAACAACAACAACAACTTTGTTTTACAAGACCAACATGGTATTTATGACCCTGTTGTAAATTCCCAAAATGACAGAAAATAGTTCAGAGGAGGGTGATTGGAGAGGGGAATGGTGAAAGACAGGGAAGAGGGAATAGAGAATTTGTTAACTTTAGAGTAATGATGAAGAAAGACATCCAGTTCTTGTATTGTGGGTTTCAGTCTGTAACCAAGGACTTTCTTGTCCTTTGTGCATAGTTATTAGTGCACAGATTTAATCAGATTTAATCTGATACTATGGATATATTTTAAAAATGATTTTAAGATTATTCAAACATCCTGTTTTAAGGTACTTTAATTCATTCAGTTTAAATAAAACAATCCTTTACTTATTTTTCATTATTTAAGTTTTCCAAAACAGATGGATAGAGAAGTAGATATGTTCCAGCATATATATACCTCCACCCTCCCAGAAAACCCACCTTTATCTCTGCCAGCTGACTGGGAGGTGTGCACAGTGCCTATCAGCTGTGGGGGAAACACTGTGGCTACCGCGTTTTTGCTGGCTCCATCACCACTCCCCCAGCCCGTACTCCAATCCTTGCTAGCCGGACCTCAGGATGTGCATGGCACCTCTTGAACGGGGCAGTGTGCCACAGCTCACCAGTTTTCCCCACAGCCACTCTAGTGCGTCCCCCTGGCACACCCCCTTTAACTCTTGCTCCTTGAACATGGTGGCTGGAGAAGGCACGCATAGTGCTGAGCAGCTGTGCATGGGGGGGAGGTAACAGCAGGGAAACCATGCAGCAGTTTCCATCATCTGGCTCATGCATCTGCACTCACGCTGGTTGAGCTTTTGTGTGGTGTTTAAGCGGCCCTGCACCCCTTCTCAGCCCATAGCTCCCCAGACCCCTGTTGGCCTCAATCTCCCCAGCACGGGGGCAAAGGGATGTTAGCCTTGGCCTTGGCTGCCTCAGGAGGTCCCCACACCTGGCCTGGTACAGTGGCACCTGGGAAGGGGCAGGGCCAAGCCAGAGGCAAGTGGCTACAGTGCCCGGTGAAGGGCAGCAAGGAGATCCAAAAGGGGACAGCCAGGAGCGCCTTGCTGCCCTCGGAGGTGGTGCCAGTGCCAGGAGAGCCTCCCTGCCCTGAGGGCAGAGGGTTCCTGCGAGAGGCTAGCTGTGGGGCAGCTGGTGTTGGGGCCTCTTTGGCAGCCAGGGTGAGGGGGCATACCCGATGAGCCTGGGAAGCAGCCTGTGCAAGAGCTTCTGCTTCTGCCTCCAGCGGGGCCAGGGGCCGTGTCGCTTGGGGGGGGGGTCCCACCTCCTGCACCTGGCTCACTGCACATGTTCCCCAACTAGCGGGAGCAGCTCTTTCTGGAGAGCCCACCGCTGACCTTGCCAAGAAGGGGGCTTCTGGAGTCTGCTGACCAGCTACATCAGGCGCTGCAAGTGGGCCCTGGCCCAGTCCTTCAGCCTTGTGGAGCCGCTCTTGGGACTGAGCCCGGAGCAGCCACCTCGGCCCTGAATGAAACTCCTGCTTTGGCCCTGTGCTGCCGCGGAGCCAAGCAGCTGAGCATGCCACTTCTGTGGATCCCTCCCATTGCTGGCTGCCGTCAGCCAGCACTACTCAGGAATGGTGAGGTGGGGGGGGCTCCCATGGAGCCCCGGGGATGGTTGGGGGAGGGAGCAGCAGCGGCCTCAGCTGGGCATGACTTCAGCAAATCTGCTGGCCTACCTGCTGGCCTACCTGCTTTTCTCCCCCTTTCTCTCTCTCCTCTCAGGAGCACACACACACACATGCTTTCTTTCCCCCCTCCCCTCCCACTCCCTCCCCAACCCATCCAACACCCTCCCCCCTCACCATTGTGAGTGAGCAAGCCAAGCAAGCATGTGGGGAAGAAGGGGAAGTAAGAGAGAGAAAGCAAGAAAGCAAGCCGCGAGGGTGTCTTCTCTCCCCCTCTCTCTGGAGCAAGGGGGGAGGGGGTTGAACGGGTTGGGGAGGGGGTTGGAGGGATTAGAGAAAGCGTGCGTGTGCACTCCTGAGAGGAGAGAAAGAGGGAGAAAAAGGGGGGGGTCAGCCATGACAGATACAAAATGTCTTTTCCACCCTTCCCCTATTCTTGGGGGGCCCATTACAGCACACCCCCAGTGATTTGCCTGGCCAAGGGACCTGCACTTAGATAGATAGATAGATAGATAGATAGATAGATAGATAGATAGATAGATAGATAGATAGATAGATAGATGGCTCTTGATGATCATTTTTTCACATTGTAATCCGATATTGAGGGTTGCAGGTTGACACTATAATATCTATTATGCTACATTTTTTCTTGGTTTACCTTTCCTAAGGCAAGTATACCCTCGTAAACTGCATTTAGACCATTGTGCCAGCACAACCAACCCCTACCCTCCTAGTACCTTGCAATCTTGTACCTGCCCCATCTAGCATCTTCCTTCTTCTGTTACGTGATGGGACTAGCCTCTTTGTGTGTGACCTCTGTTCCCATGCTACTGATCTATGCTCAGAGGCATATTTTAGAGGCAAGCTGTCCCTCTGGTGGTCTTGTGCCCACATCAGTTCCCATTATCCACCAAGGCCATGCCATCAGCTGGTCTTCCACCCACACCTATTTCCATCATCCACAATGGCAGGTTAGCTGATGGCATGTCCGTGGTGGAAAATGGGAATTCATGTGGGTACAACACCAACTTGCATGATTATTGTGGATAACGGGAATATAAAACAAACTGGCATGTCAGTGGTGGATAATGAGAATAGGTGTGGCTACAATAACAACAGCTAACATGGCCGTGGTGCATAATGGGAATCTTCCCTATGTCCATCACAGCCTTGCAAGTTGATGCTGTATCCACTCCAATTCCCATTATCCACCATGGTCATGCAGGTTGCTGTTGTACACACATGTATTCCCATCATCCACCACAGCTATGCGAGTTTGTGTTGTACCCATACCAATTCCGATTACCCATGACGGTCATGCCAGCTGGTCTTTGAACTACTCCTATTCCCATCATCCACTATGAACATGTTAGCTATTGGTATTGTACCTCTCCTATTTCCCATTATCCACCACAGCCATAACACCAGCTGGTCTTCCAACAACACCTATTCCCATTATCCACCATGTCCATGCAAGTTGATGTTGTACCCACACCTATTCCCACTTGTAAGGAAACTCAGGAGTAGGAGGGTAGCTAGCCAAGAATTACCTGAGTTCCTGTGGTTCTTTTAAAGAAAACCAATAGCTTGAGAGCATGAATTTAATGAAATCCTTTTATTCACTATTTGAAGTTACAAAAACAAAAACAACTCATAATTCACTATTCTAACTTACAAAAATGAAAAAACTCATAAAAATCAATGAAAAATATAAAATACTTATCAGATACCATCATATAGTATTGCCTGAAAATAATAAAGCCTATGATATTCTCACTATCTTAATACTATGAAAACTACAAGCCTATGCTTGCTAGATCTAAATCTAGCTGACTACAACTTTGAAGGCCCAAATCCAAGCAAGCCTCTCTCCTCGACTTAAGTACAGTGGTACTTTGTATAAAGGAATTAATTTGTTCCAAATGAAATTGTTAAGCAAATTTTCCTTTATACAAATTTCCCATAGGAATGCATTGAAAACAGAGTAATCCCTGATCGCGACCATTTTTATGTTGTACGGATTCACCCCATAGGCGATTCAGTTAAGCAAATTTCTCCTATCTCTAGAATTTTTTATGTTGTACAGATTTTATGTTATACAAACTGTTTGTTATACAAGGGTCCACTTATATAAACTTTTCTTTTTTCCCAGCTCTGAGAATCTTCGAGATGTCACATGAAGTAACTGACCAATGGTAGCTGTCTAATTTTCTCTAACTTGTCTTATTATGTCTGGACTATTACATTCCTTAGATAAGCATCCAAGCCAAAGCTGTAAATGTGCAGTTAATACTGAGCCTTAGAAATCACACTATATCCCATCATGCCAATTTCTTTTCATGCTGTGTCCCATTATCCTTATTCCATTACATGCCCATCTTCGAGAAATAAAAAAGTTAAATCCTATTTAACATTTTTATGAAACAACAACTATATAAGTGTGTATATGTGCCATTCTAGCAAAATATATGAACTACGGATACCAAAATTCTAAACAATACGTAACTTGAAAAATTATGCTTAAAATACTAAGAAAACATTAGCTCTACAGTACTGCATTCTTAACAACATGGCTAAGTAACACCAAACTGGAAGTGGTCATGAGTAGAATGGAAAATAATCTTCTTGATAGCTTCGAACCTCGTGTCTTGGCTAGGATCATGTCCAAACTTAGGAACTTTCTCTTTGAACTCTGTACCTGATTGCAAAAGAAATACATTAGAACCTAATATAAAAAACATAAAAAACCCTTGATTTTCGAAGGGCAAACTTCCCTCAGATGAGGCAACTAGTTAGAAAGAAATTGAGGGGGAAAGTTAGAAGAATCCAATCTCTTCAGAGTGCATGGAGCCTGTTTAAAACAACAATAATAGAGGCCCAGCACAAGTGCATACCACAAAGAAAGAAGAGCTCATTTAAGTCCAAGAGGACACCGGCATGGTTAACGAGTGGAGTTAGAGAGGCTCTAAATCACAAGGAGAACTCTTTCTGTAAAGGGAAATCCTCCCCAAATGAGGAAAATAAAAAGGAACACAAACTCTGGCAAAAGAAATATAAGAAGATGATAAGGGAGGCAAAGAAAGATTTTGAGGAACGCATGGCTAGCAATATAAAGGGTAATAATAAAAGCTTCTTTAAATATGTTAGAAGTAGAAAACCTGCCAGAGAACCAGTTGGCCCTCTGGATGGTGAGGGAGGAAAAGGGGAGGTTAAGGAGGACTTGGACATTGCAGAGAAATTGAATGACTTCTTTGTGTCTGTCTTCACGACAGAGGACCTTGAGCGGATTCCGCTGCCTGAGCCGCCCCTCTTGACTAAAGAGTTAAATCAAGTACAGGTTAAAAGAGAGGAGGTTTTAGAACTAATCGATAAATTGAGGATTAACAAGTCACCGGGCCCAGATGGCATCCACCCAAGGGTTATTAGGGAACTGAGAAATGAACTTGCAGATCTCTTAACGGTAATATGCAACTTGTCTCTTAAAACGGCCACAGTGCCGGAGGACTGGAGGATGGCAGATGTCACACAAATTTTTAAAAAAGGAAGGAGGGGGGACCCAGGAAACTACAGGCCAGTTAGCCTTAGATCTGTCCCAGGGAAGATGGTGGAAAGCCTCATCCAAGAGAAAATCTTAAAACACATAAAAGAACAAACCTTGCTGAGAGAAAATCAGCATGGCTTCTGTAAGGGAAAATCCTGTCTGACGAACCTTTTAGAATTTTTTGAAAAGGTCAACAGGCACGTGGATTTGGGTGAACCGGTGGATATAGTCTATCTGGATTTTCAAAAGGCTTTTGACACAGTCCCTCACCAAAGGCTGCTGAGAAAATTGCACAGTCAGGGGATAAGAGGTCAGGTCCTCTTATGGATTGAGAACTGGTTGAGATCCAGGAAACAAAGAGTAGGTGTCAATGGGAAATTTTCACAATGGAGAGAAGTGAAAAGCGGTGCGCCCCAGGGCTCTGTCCTGGGACCGGTGCTTTTCAATCTGTTCATAAATGACCTGGAGACAGGGATAAACAGTGAGGTGGCCAAGTTTGCAGATGACACAAAACTTTTCCATGTAGTGAAAACCAGAGAAGATTGTGAAGAGATCCAGAAGGATCTCTCCAAACTGGGGGAATGGGCTGAGAAATGGCAACTGCATTTTAATGTAACCAAAATGTAAAGTAATGCATATTGGGGCAAAAAATCCAAACTTCATCTATCAACTCATGGGCTCTGAGTTATCCGTGACGGCTCAGGAAAGAGATCTTGGTGTGTTGTTGGACAGCTCCATGAAGGTGTCTCCCCAGTGTGTGGCAGCAGTGAAGAAGGCCAATTCCATGCTAGGGATTAGAGATGGGCACGACTTAGCGGTATTCCCGTTTCCGTTTCCGTT
>JAWVWN010005828.1:0-7500 GCA_037367305.1 Phrynocephalus vlangalii | reverse complement strand
GCCACAAGAAAAACAGATTATCTCTTGAGGGCCCCCTCTGTCCAGATGTACTGGATCTGTCCCTTTCTGCTTGTCAAGAAGCTGGATTTCCCATATATTTATCTCCCTTTGGTACAGTCTCTTTGGCTTGAGAAAACCTTAATTGAGTGGACTTACTCTGTTGATAAGCATGTATCTCATCTGCAACAAGTACAAAATCCATAGAGTTTCTAGGTGGTGTAATAAATCCTGCTATCTCAAATAATCAGGAATTGCATTCTGGAGTTGCTCAAAAAGTATTCAAACACAAGTAGGAAAACGCTGAAAATGAATTTAGGATTCGAATCAAATGGAACCACATGTTCCATGGATTCGAATTGGGAAGCGAATTGAGCAGATTCCCGAGGTCCAGGAAGGGAATCTGTCAGCCTGCTTGGAGCGCACTTCAGGGGGCGTGGTCGGGGCGACCACGTACCAACCCCAGAGGGACGTGAGGCGCCGTTCCGTCGAACGGAGCTGCAGCGGAGCCACGAACCACAGCGAGGGGTACATGAAGTAACCGCCTAAGTCTCCCAACCTAGCACCAGCATCTCCAGTAACAGGCACAGACATTGTTGCACCTTCATTCCCATATTCAGCTCCTCCCACAATCATCTCCTGTGGCTGTGACATCAGCTGCTGTAGCTCCCCCCATGACTTTGAGTCCTCCTAGATCTATAAGGTCTGCTGCTGAAGTGGCTCCCAGCAATGCACTATACTCTCTTGTAGCTGTGATCCCACCCACAATGTCTAGAGGTGCCATCCCTCCTTCTGACATGGAGGATTCCAGAAATTCTCCTCTCCTCCTTTCCAGAAGGTCTACCAAACTATTATAGCCTTGGATGTGTGTGTGTTGTTCTGGGGCAGGAGTAACAGAAAATGACACTGGGAATCTAGCTTGCTGTCCCACACACATCCCTTGCTGAGTAAGATCACTCCATTCTTGTAGTTGCTGTGGTGACATACGTGTCTGATCACAAACCCAATCCTGGCATGTCCGTCTCGTGCTAGCAAGGGGATTTTCTCCTTCCTCAACAAAAGTCAGTCTTGAAGACTGGAATGCAGTTCTCCTGTACTCTATGGGCCATTCATCCTCTTCAGATCTAGTCCTCTGTCTCACCCTGGGGTCATATACTCATCCCAGGGAAATGATTACAGTCTCTTCCTCCTCAATGTGAGGAATTAACTCACCACCCAATGTACCTTGAAGCTTTGTGTGGGCGACTGTAGATTGATGATGTGCCAAGGCTCCTACATCCGTGTTGGGAGGGGCAGTCAGGTCTGGGAGAGCCTGGGACTGCTGCCTCACCTCCATCATTCCCCGCAGCATTTCTGCTGGGGAAACACCTTATACCTGTCTCAACTGTCTAATCCTAAAATTTTGACTAGAAAATAACAACCATCAATATATATGATTGAATCTGGATTTGTTTAAAAAAAAAAGGATCAGCTCTCAGATGCACAGCTTCCTTGTTCTGTGTGCCAAAACAAAACATGCATTTTGCCTTCCCTGTGGGAGGAAAATACTTGAGATAGCCTTTGGTCTTTAGCTTTCATCCGTGACCGTGAGAAGACATATGCCCTCTGCTTCTCAGCTAGCAATGTTATAGCATGACCCGTCCATGAAACAAGCACTATAGCAGTGATGGCGAATCTTTTAGAGACCGAGTGCCCAAACTGCAATTCAAAATCCACTATTATTATTATTTTGCAAAGTGCCAATACAGCAATTTAACCTGTATACAGGTGGCTATGAAGGGGTGATGTCGGGTGCCCACAGAAAGGGCTCTGAGTGCCACAGGTTCGCCATCACTGCACTATAGTATTGCCTTTGCTTCACTGGCTGTCTGAAAAACCCTTTTTTCAATAAATCAGTGTTTTGCCATTCCCTCAGCACTCAGCTTGATTGGAAACAGAGCTCCTCAGAAAATTAAGATAAGAAAACACAGACTTTCAGCCCTCCGTTCCTTCTCTTCAAATGCAATGCACGGTTAGAAATTAAGATAAGCTTTCCCAGCACTAAGCTTGGTAAAAGCATAAAAATATCATTATGCAATAGGCATTCCACCACTGCCCACCATGTAAGGAAACTCAGGAGTAGGAGTGTAGCTAGCCGAGAATTACTTCAGTTCCTGTGGGTTCTTTTAAAGGAAACCAATAGCCTGAGAGCATGGATTTAATGAAATCCTTTTATTCACTATTCTAACTTACAAAAATGAAAAAAAAACCTCATAAAAATCAATGAAAAATATAAAATACTTATCAGATACCATCATATAGTATTTCCTGAAAATAATAAAGCCTGTGATATTCTCACTATCTTAATACTATGAAAATTTCAAGCCTATGCTGGCTAGGTCTAAATCTAGCTGACTACATCTTGAAGCCCAACATCCAAGCAAACCTCTCTCCTGGACATAAGTATAAACTTTCTTTTCCCCCGGCTCCGAGAATCTTCGAGATGTCACGTGAAGTAATTGACCAATGGTAGCTGTCTAAGTTTCTCTTACTTGTCTTATTATGTCTAGAATATTACATTCCTTAGATAAGCGTTTAAGACAAAGCTGTCAATGTGTAGTTAATATTGAGGTTTATGAACCACACTATATCCCATCATGCCAATTTCCTTTCATGCTGTGTCCCATCATCCTAATTCTGTTACACCACTATTCAGCACAATCATGCCCTCAGCTGTTCTTCCACCCTCACCTATTCCCATTATTCACAATGGCCAAGTTAGCTGATGGCATGTCCGTGCTGGATAATGGGAATTCATGTGGGTACAACACCAACTTTTTTTTTTTTACAACTTATATGCCGCCCACTACCCAAAGGTCTCTGGGCAGCATGATTATTGTGGATAATGAGAATACGTGTGGATATAACATGAAATGGCATGGCAGTGGTGAATAATGGGAATAGGTGTAGGTACAATAGCAACAGCTAACATGGCCTTGGTGGATAATGGGAATCTTCCCCTTGTCAACCACGGCCTTGCTAGTTGGTGTTGTATCCACTCCTGTTCCCATTATCCACCATGGCCATGCCGGTTGCTGTTGTACACACACCTATTCCCATTATCCACCACAATCATGCAAGTTGGTCTTGCACCCACACCTATTCCCATTATCCACCATGGCCTTGCCAGCGGCTAGTCTTGCGCCCACACCCACTCCTGTTCCCATTATCCATTATGCGCATGCAAGCAGCTGTACCCACACCAATTCCCATTATCCATGACGGTCATGCCAGCTGGTCTTTGAACCACTTCTATTCCCATTATTCACCATGACAATGTTAGCTATTGGTATTGTACCCCACCTATTCCCATTATCCACCACGGCCATACCATGTACCATGAAGAAAGAGGCACATTCTTGACACCAGAGGCCTGGATTGCATCCAATAGGTATCTGCAACTTATTAAATAATTTCTGAGACCATTACTGAAAATATGCAATAGAAAAAATGCAAAAAATTAGCCTTCTTGTCAAGGCCACTTTACCGAGCTTGCTTCAGTCCACAGCTGGACTCCATATCTCTAATTGCAAGTTGAAAAACTCACACACAAAAATATTCTTGACACCCCTCCTAGTTTTTTAAACTTCAATTAGCTTTTGGCTTTATCTCAGCCTAGAAAACTAATTGTTTATTCAAACATATTACTGTGCATATGGCTTTATCTTCAGCCTTATATAACACAGTTATTCAAAAAACAATCAGCTTTATTTCAGCCTAGATTGCTTACAAACTCTTTATCTCAGACTCTGCTTATCAGCTTGAGCTTGAGACGCCTGTGTTGTTCCTAAACTCTCATTTTTGTTTTATACACTTCAGCAAGTTTTAAACATTCACTTTGTTTCACTTTAATATTTTTAATATAGTGTTAAACAACCAACTTTTTGTACCTTAAACCTCTCAGGAGGAATTCCGTTGTTGCTTCTTTCAGAACGTCTTAAAATTTGTTCTTCTTCATGTGTGTTTGATTCATCATCTGAAATTTTATTTTCTGTTTCGTGATCTTCCTCAACCTTCACTTCAGCTTTGGATTTGCATGTACCTTTCCCCAGTTTGAGTGTTCTGCAAAGCTAGCAGATCTTGTGACAACAACTCTGTTCCTTTTGTCATAGAATCTGTAACCTTTTGCATAAGAATCATAACCCTCAAAAACCATTTTCTTTGCCTTTGGTTCATTTTTCCTCCTTATTTCATCTGGGACATGAATCCATGCAGGGGATCCAAATACTTTGAGATTTTTTATAGATGGCCTTTTTCCATACAGCAAGAAATAAGGTATTTATTTCACTACAGAATTCCAAGTTCTGTTTAACAGATAATTGGCTGTCATTATAGCCTCTCCCCAAAAACTTTGATTTAAACTAGAATCATACAGCAAAGCATTGCTCATTGTTTTCAGAACTCCTATTCTCTGTTGTGATACTCATCTTGCTTTACCTTCAAAAATTTTTTCCCTTTTAGGTCTTAATGTTCCTATTCCAATTCCTCAATCAAATACAATCAAGTGCACAATTAATTAGTCTACGGTATGATTTCCCTGGTGATATTAATTTTCTAGCTTAGCAGCTATTTTCTAGCAATTAATGCTTATTAAAAATGCCTTTCTAGCTATTAATTCCTAATAAAAATCTATTATAGCTAATAATTAAAAATCTATTATAGCTAATAATTAAAAATCTATTATAGCTAATAATTAAATATACTCAATATAGTTAATGCATGATCTCTTATGCAAATACAGTGGTACCTTGTATAAAGGAATTAATTTGTTCCAAATGAAATTATGTTAAGCAAATTTTCCTTTATACAAATTCCCATAGGAATGCATTGAAAACGGAGTGATCCCATTTTTATGTTGTACGGATTTTCCCCATAGGCAATTATGTTAAGCAGATTTCCCCTATCTCTGGAATTTTTTATGTTGTACAAATTTTATGTTATACAAGCTGTTTGTTATACAAGGGTCCACTGTATTAAATTGATTAATCTCTATGGATGCTATGGCAGGCATATCCAAACTTCAGCCCTCCTGATGTTTTGGACCACAACTTCCAGAATTTTAAGCTTAGGTTGCCAATGGCAAAGGACTGTGGGAGTTGCTGTCCAAAACATCTGGAGGGCCGAAGTTTGGACATGCCTGTGCTATGGCATTCAAAAAATCTCACCCAAGCAGTTTCACTCCATTTCCTTATAACTCCGTCTCTTTATAAGTCCTTGTAACTAGTTATAAAACATGAAGAGCCCACTAATGGTTATATACCAAAACCTACCAAACTAAACCAAACTATATAGCAATGATAGACATAGTAAATGCAGAAGACTGATTATTAAAACCCATTGCACCCATCCACCCCACAAAAAGGATTTTTAACCATACAGCTTTTATCCTCACAATCCTCAGTCATTCCTTCACACCATGTCACACAATTCTCCTGTCAGTCCTCCATACTTCCATCAGTCCCACAATCTTCTTGGTTGAGTATCTTTTAATTTAGAATACTTTGCTTTGCTTGGTTTAGTATCTTTACTAGGTTTGGTTTCGTGTTCTTGGTTTAATATTCTTCCATAGCTATACTTTCAACCAAAAGAAAAGTAGTTCACAGCAATCGCCCTCCTTCTCATTCCTCCATCTGACTCTGACTCCTCCAGCAGTCCTTAGACCACATTTCCATTTCCTTTTTTGGAAGGGGCTTTAGAACTTGGGTTTTTAAGTCAGTCCATCGAAAACCCCTCCTGCTGTTTTCTGCCTTTTTTTTAATAAGTGTTATCATTTGTTTTTCTTTCCTTTTAAAAAATATTTTATTGAATTTTTAAAACATAAGTTAAAACAGAGACATTGGTTGTGTGTTGCCGTGTTGCATAGTTCAAATACAAATATTTTCCAATATTTCAGCCCAAGTGTTTGGAATATTCCACATTTACATGCTTCTATTCCATCATTGTATTTATCATTACTTATCCCCATCTTCATCTAGTACAAAAAGTGAAAATAACGAAGTACAGTATTAAGCTAGTTTATTTAATCTTAGTTCTTCATTTTACTGGACACTTTAAAGTCTATTTGTCTAGCTCAATATATGATATGTTTTCATCTAGTTTTCATCTAGTACAAAGGATGAAGAAAGTAAGTTTGACTTAAGATAAGAACATAAGAACATAAGAAGAGCCATGCTGGATCAGGCCAATGGCCCATCTAGTCCAGCTTCCTGTATCTCACAGTGGCCCCACCAGATGCGTCTGGAAGCGCATGAGACTAGATATCTGTCTCCTGATACCTCTCCCCTGCATCTGGCCCTTGAAGTACCCCAGTTTTAAGCCTGGAGATTACACATCTCCATCATGGTTTGTAACCTGTGATGGACTTTTCCTCCAGGAATCTGTCCAATCCCCTTTTGAAGGCATCCAGGCCAGATGCCATCACCACATCCTGTGGCAGGGAGTTCCATAGACTAACAACGTGCTGGGTGAAAAAATATTTTCTTTTGTCTGTTCTTACTCTCCCAGCCCTCAATTTGAATGGATGTCCCCTAGTTCTGGTATTTTGTGACAGGGACAAGATTGTCCATCTATCCACTTTACTCATGCTCTGCATTATTTTGTACGTCTCAATCATATCCCCCCTCAGGCGCCTTTTTTCCAGACTAAAGAGTCCCAAATGTTTTAGCCTTTCCTCATAAGGGAGGTGTCAAAGCCCAGTAATCATTTTAGTCGCTCTCTTTTGCACCTTTTCCAGTTCCACTATGTCTTTCTTGAGATACGGTGACCAGAATTGTACACAATACTCCAGGTGCGGCCTTACTATTGTTTTCTATATTGGCATTATAATGTTGGCTGTTTTATTTTCAATCCCCTTTTTGATAATCCCTAGCATGGAATTGGCCTTTTTCACGGCTGCCACACATTGGGTAGACACCTTCAGGGAGCTGTCCACCAACACACCAAGATCTTTCCTGATCTGTCATGGATAACTCAGAGCCCATGAGTTGATAGATAAAGTTTGGATTTTTTGCCCCAATATGCATTACTTTACATTTGGCTACATTAAAACACATTTGCCATTTGGCAGCCCATTCCCCTAGTTTGGAAAGATCCTTCTGGAGCTCTTCACAATCTTCTCTGGTTTTTACCACACAGAAAAGTTTTGTGTCATCTGCAAACCTGGCCACCTCACTGCTTATACCTGTCTCCAGGTCATTTATGAACAGATTGAAAAGCACTTGTCCCAGGACAGATCCCTGGGGCACACCACTGTTCACTTCTCTCCATTGTGAAAATTTCCCATTGATACCTACTCTTTGTTTCCTGGATCTCAACCAGTTCTCAATCCATAAGAGGACCTACCCTCTTATCCCCTGACTGTGCAATTTTCTCAGCAGCCTTTGGTGAGGGACTGTGTCAAAAGCCTTCTGAAAATCCAGATAGACTATATCCACCGGTTCACCCAAATCCACATGCCTGTTGACC
>JAWVWN010005827.1:0-27562 GCA_037367305.1 Phrynocephalus vlangalii | reverse complement strand
AAAATAGCTGGTGAAATGGGAGTCCTTTTATCTCTTGGCACGTTGCTCTCCTCTGACCAATCATCTATCATCTTTTGCAGTCTAAAACCTGGGATGGGGCACCCATCAGCTTTGGCATAAAAAGTCAATGCTGAAAACTTCCCCTGGATAGATCTAGAAGCCAGGTACTTATCATGCAAAGAAATGGCAAACTGGGCCAATTGATCACTAGAAACTGGCCAGAAATGGCACAGTCCTCCCCTAATACTACATAAAAGTTATTATAGGCTGTCACAGCAGCTGCATAACTATGCCTATTGCTTGGTGCCAACACCAGACTCATTGCGCTATTTGCCTCTACTCTTCAATTCACCATACCTCCTCTGGGAGAACCTCAGGAAGTACCAAATCTCAGAAGAGTGCCATCTGTTGATGGGAAAGGGCATTGGCCAATTCATTGTGAACCCCCAGCACATGTCTAGCATGAATAACAATATTGAAATGCAAACAGCATAATGTGAAAGCCTGGACCAGCTTCATGACTCATATGGATTTACAAGACAAGGTATTAACTACCCAAACCACCGGCTAATTATCACACCAAAACAAAACTGAAGAGTTTGACCATGCTACTGACAAAAACCACAAGGCACCAACCATGGAAAATAACTCTTAAAATGTAAAATCCCTGATTATCCCTTTCACCTTCCATGCCTCAGGTCACTGTCTGCCACACCAACGACCCTTGAAGAAAATCCCAAAGCCTAACGCCCCTGACACATCCGTATGTACCTATAATTCAGAACCCAAATTCAGCTCAGCTCTTCAAAATGAAACACCATTAAAATATTTCAAAAATGTACACCAAACCTGCAAATCTTCCCTCATACCCATTGACATCTTTGTTTTGTGATGGGGCTTTTAAAGGCCCACCATTGCATCACAGACCCTAGGAAGCCCCTGCCCATTGCCACCACCTCACATGTAAAATTAAGATGATACATTATTTCTGGCAATTTGTGTAGTGACACCTTATGCTGGCCAATTAATGCCTTCAAGTGCTGATTGAGGTTCTCTAACTTGTCAGCCTGTAATCTGCTAGTCTGCTGAGAAGTGTCCAATTTGACACCCAAAAAGGTTAGAACGGTTGCCATACCTTCTGTTTTCTCTTCTGCCAAAGATATACCTAACTCAGCCGCTACATCCCTGAAAGCTGCCATCAGCATCGCACACTGAGGTGAGACAGATTTCCCAGAAAACAAAAAAATCATCCAGATAATGGACCACCTAGCACAAACTGGACCTCTGCCAGACACACCACTCTAAAAAGGTACTTAAGCTCTCAAAGGTCACACAAGATATGGATCAGCCAAACGGCAGGGTTCTATCCATATAAAAACTGCCTTCCAAAGCAAAGAGAGACTGAGAGCCCTCTCAGGCTTAGCTTTGCAAATCACACCTACATACATTTTAAAACAACAACCCACCAACCAATTAGACCAGCATCTGCTTTATTTGTAGCAGTGTATCTTCTCCTTCTCCCTTTCCTCCAGCTACTAAATTATTCTCCTCTATTTCCCTATTTAGAAGCTCAAAAACAGCCACATAATGTCCCTTAAGAATCTTCTCAATTGTAGCCTCTGGCAAGTGGTCTCCCAAGGGAAAATACTCATAACATACATTAACATTGCCTCTGTAGTTTTGCTTGTAAATGAATGCATGGGGTAGCCTCACTACTCCTATCACCTCCCCCCCATGTAACTTTATCCTGCCCTGAAATGGATTCCTGTGCCTGCCCAGCCTGAATTCCTATATAGACTATTGAAGCCCTAGAAGACAGTGAAACCACAGGAGTTAGGGTGGGCACTGGCACCTGGATTGTCAAAGAATCCTGTGAAATATTAAACAATGATGAGGTCATAGAAAGAGGCACCTGCAGGCCCCCTCTAATCTACAGCCAAGTGATCATCAAGACAGCAGCCTCAGGTATGTGTGTGCTCTCACCTGGCAGGGGCATGTGACCTGAAGCAGTGACAAGCTCCCTGCTCACCACTGGCCTGTAAACAGGTCCAAAGCTTAATGTTCCTCCAAAATGGGCCCGCCTTGGGACGGTGTCAGAATAGGCAACTGGATTGGTTGTGCAAAGCAATTTGCACCAGCCAGGTCTGGCACGCTGAAACCCTGATTGTGTTGCAGCCATGTCTCTAGTGCTGATTAACAGGGCTGTCGGTCTTCATTTTCTAAAACAGCCATACAGGCAAGCATCAGTTCCCCCATACATCAATTTTCTTTGTTTTTGTCACCCTCTCAGATCTACAAGCAGAAAATACATTCATCATGCTCCTCCTCATAGCCCCGTCTCTTTCCAATTTACTAAGTTTAACCCAAATGGCCTGATAGTCAGGCAAAGCCTCATCCTCTGAAGAAGACAAGATCCTGGGGGTGGGGGGGGGTGCAACCTGTTTCCTGCGTTTGGCAGGCTACTTGTCTTTTAAAGGTGCCCTTAGGCTTCCTAGAAGGCATTTTCCAAGTAAATGGTGTAAGTAGCCTAATATGCAAAGAAAAAAATTAGACCAGTGCCCTGAAGAAATAAAACACCACCCCCAAAATGTCTTCCCTTAGATCCAAAAACACTTCATGTGCTTTTTTGTTTGTTTCTTTTGACAGGATCACTCCATATTCCCAAGGAAACATTACTTTCAGTGTTCTTACCCCAGAACCAAATCGCCGTCCAGGATACAATGACTTCTACAACACCCCATCACTTCAAGAATTTGTCAAAGTCTCAGAAATAAAAATTCAGCTACTTGGCCAATATCATACTAAGGTGCCTTCAGTTGACTTTAGACATAGATATTATGGAGTTGATGAAATTACTGTCAGTGGGAGGTAGGCTACTTTTTGTTCTTATTACAATTAAAGTATATTTGGGAATGAATTATTTATTGCGGTTTCTCCAAAATGATCCTGCGCCATAACTGGTAAATATCTCATGTTTTTCAAGGGGAAAAAATAATTATTGAACACATTTTTATCCATCTATAATGCTTTTACATTTTGGATATGCTATCTCTGATGAACAGGTATACATGATTGAAAGCCTGATTGAAGCTTTGCTCTAGTGGCACTCTACTTTTTATTTAGGACTTCCATATATGGCAGAGGTAATGGTCTTAATATTAAATGAAACTCTTTGTCTTAAGCTAGTTTTTCCATTTTAAAATGAGGCTTCTGTCATCAAAAATGTTGCATTATCTATGACTGACAACTTTATTGTATATCTTAAGTCAGAAGTCTTGTTGAAGGCATAATTATACCCTGTAAATAAAATGCAAATTAAGTAATGACTGAGTCTCCAGTGAAAGATGTGCTATTATTATTTTTTTAAACTTTGAAATTTATGTTTAAAAATAATACATATTAAGTCACATTATCTTAGCAAGCAACATGATTTTGTGATTATTAATGACTCCAGTATTTCATATTTTTTAAAATTAATATATTTTAACCATTTGTCCATGCTTTGGACTTTTAAAGAAGGCAGGATAGTAATTGTTTGAATTAATTTATTTAATTGAACAGATTAAATAAATGTTTTTCTTATACCATATATTCTTGTGACATATGAATATATTACATAATGCACAGTCCAACCTTTCTAAACAACACTGATGGATATCTGTCTCAGGAATGTTGGTTTTGAACTTACAGATTCATAAATATTTGTAAAGTGTTTTTAGACTTGATTTTTAAAATATATGTTCCACTGTTTTAGAATATATTTATATAGTCTTTTTTAAATCTGTTGTTTTATATGGGGGTGAGATTACAGACAGTAAAATCATATTGGTTCACTCTCTCACTTTGCTGTCATCTTTCTCAACTACTTCCAAAATAAATAACAAAATGGAAGTACTATTCATGGACAAGAGTTCTAGTTGACAACCAGCATTTCTACTAGTGGGCACATCAGTTATTATCTGAGTAAAGAAAGGCTGTACAGGAAAGAACATTACATAGAATTCTGTGTTTTATAGAATTTCATTTGGACACTTCATTGTTTTTTGGAAATATTCCTCTACCTTTAACTTGTTGGGTGGACTTCTAAGGTGATTTTTGTTTTGAGCTGAAAAATGCTTTTGATGCTCCTGTGAGAATTGTGATGGCCCTCTTTATTGGTTTTATGATATGTGATGTCTTATGTATTTTGGTGCTTCTATCTAGTTTTAATTTTTTGGGGGGGCTCCAATTGTTACATATTTTAGGGGTGTACCTTTGAGAAGGAAATATGATACAAAAGAAAAAGAGATAAATAAATGAAGAGTGCAAATCATGCCTTGAAGACTTCTGCCACTGCAGATGGAAGGCCTAATGTTGAAAACACAGGCATTAACTGTAATTAATAATTAGGGCCTTATATCTGCTTAGTATGTAATGAAAGCACATAATGCACATTTGATCACTTAATGGTTGGTCTGCAGCATGTACTGTCAATTTATGCCCTTAGAAAGCACCACTTACTTGACATTTATAAATGCTGAATTGAGAGAGACACAAAATGGTTACTGTACTTAAAAAAACCCTTTTTCCTGAGATGGTTATCTTTAACAGAAGCAGACAATTACATTCATGTCAGTGTAAAAATAACATGATGCCCTCTCAAAGGATGTATCAATGCGACTTTCTCAATAGTTTTCTTTTGATTTTTCTTTTTTCTTTCTTTCTTTTTTTGGTATAGGTGTAATTGTCTTGGCCATGCTGATCACTGTGACACAAGTACTCACCCATACAAATGCCTTTGCTCCAAGGAAAGTTACACTGAAGGCATCAATGTGAGTTTATTCAAAATGGAATTAAGTGTTCTTGGATGTTAATACATGGACATTCCAGATTTAGGTAGGCTTGGGCAAACACTTGCATTTATTGCAGTGTTGACCTGAAATGCAGGGGACCATTTCATGAAGATATTTGCCATCTATGAATAGATCTCTGTTTCCGCAGTCTTTCAGAGCACCCATTAAGCTGCAGAAAAATCTCAACCATGGTGGTGTTAGAAAATAATAATATGGATATTGTGCAGCATTCCCCCCCCCCCAAAAAAACCCTGACAGACCACAGCTCAATCCCACAAAAATGGGCGGGAGGGGAGGGGAAGCACGCCGCCGCCGCCGCCGGTGCGCCCTGCCGGCTCCCGGGGGAGGTGAGCCGGCGGGGGGGAAGAGGACGCGGGGGCGGGAGGGCAGGGCAAACACGCCGCCGGTGCGCCCTGCCGGCTCCTGGAAGAGGTGAGCCGGCGGGGGGGGGGGAATTCCCCGGGGCTCGGCAAGAGGTTGGGGGGGGGAATTCCCGCCCACCCACCCCTCGCGCCAAAAAACCTAGCACCATTGGAATGCATTGGAACGGATTAAATCCAGTTTCAATGCATTCCTATGGGAAACTAGAATTTGTATAACGGAAACCTTGTATAACGTAATCTGATTTGGAACGAATTAATTACGTTATACAAGGCACCACTGTATTTACATTCAACTTGGAAAGCTTTTTCTCAGCATAAAAAAACACATCAGGAAAAAACATAGCAACACGTCAGGAAAAAAATACAGTAACTAACCTTGGACAGGAAAAAAATAAAGTAACTAACCCGGACAGGAAAAAAATACAGTAACTAACCTTGCACAGCAGCTTGACTGGCTTTGAGGAAAAGCCAGCAAGCAGTGATTCTTGCTTGCTACCTTTATACAAACTTTAAGCACTATTTACCTGCAGCTGCCTGTTGCTGCTGCAGCCTCAAAGTTTTTACCTAAAACCTTTCACACCTGTGTGTGCTCTACACAAACTCTGTGTAAAAGGTTTAATATTTCATTTATGTTTTTTATATCTTTATAAACTTGACAGGTGGATGTCATTTTAAGGCATAACAGTGGACACTACACTTAGAGCCTATCTCCAAATGTTGGGATACCATTTGCCAAGAACATATAGGGTTGGAAAATCTATTTTGGGACGTGATCTTGAAAAAATATCTTCATTGTTTTCCTTCTCTGTAACTACAGTCTAGTTCCTTTAAAGTAAAGCGAATTTTGCTGTTTATATATCTTCCCATAATGCTTAAAACACTCTCTGGACAGTTTGCAATTTAATTATCCAGGCTACACATTTCGCACCTGCCCCAACTTACTCACCTCAGAAGGATGGAAGGTTGAGTCAACCTTGATTCAGCTAACTAAGCCTGGGAGTAAACTCAGGTTGTGAGCAGAGTCCTTACTCCAGTACTGCAGTGGAACCACTGTGCCACAAGGATCAGTAACAGATCTACTTAAAAAAAAAAATCAATGCTTTTTCTACTTATTGGACATGTTCTGAATCTGTACCATGCACCTTTTATCCAACTTATTTGGAGTTTAAAAACAAAAAAGAAATTATTGCTGGGCTCAGAGCCAGATGATAGACTTGGACTTGGATTGTACATCTGTTTCAAGTTTTAATTAACATGAACATCAGTGTCAACAAATATTGACATCACTTTTTTCTCTTCTGTGCCTGAGGAACTTGTCTGGCTAATCATGCCACTATCCTGTCCTTAGTGTTACATGAAGTACTAACTGTCCTAACCCTCTAACTGAGTTACCACCTGCAAACCTTACAGTCCCTGCTTTCTGTGTTCTACCTGACCTCTCTCTAACATCTAAACCCCAGTTCTCAAAAGCTCAGTGTCTCATGACAAGTAAATTCTCTTCTCCTCCCCACCCCCAATCCTCGGTGCCTCCTCAAGGTTTGCATTCCTAGTTTGGAACATGAGATGCTGGAAGTGATGTATTCATCTCCTATTCCAGCTGTTGGTTGTAGATGCCCTGCACCCCACCCTATGTGTACCCACCTAAGAACTGGCAGGAGAGACAGTCAAAGTGCATGGCAAGGATACAGCTATGTATGTTTGAGAATGGATTTCTTCAAATGGACAATTCTTTGTAGGCAAATATATACTTCCCCCCCCCCCCCACAGGCATCCAGTGAGCATTATATTGAAAAACAACATAGCACCAAAGTACCTTTGCAGAAAATAATATTTCTATATTTGTACTTGGGTCCCTTCTGTTGGATTTTTCATCTTTGAAATAAATGTTCCACCTGCAAGTGTGAGATACCATTGTTATATAATGGCAACATTTAAAATATTATGTATATTATTTATTTATTTATTTATTTATTATTTACGCTTATATACCGCTCTATTTCCCACAAAAGGACTCAGAGCGGTTTACAACAATAATAACAAAGCAGCAAGTCAGTACAATAACTAGGAACAATGGTTTCCAAGAATAAATAAATCGGCGGGGCATTAATGATAAAAGAAGAGAGAAAGAGAGAGAAAAAAAGAAAAAAAAAAAAAAAAAAGCATAAATGGGTCCTTAGAGATCTCCAAAGGCGTCACGGAAAAGATAGGTCTTTAGGTTTTTCCTAAATGACGCCAACGAGGGAGCCAGTCGTAATTCACCGGGAAGCTTGTTCCACATGGTTGGTGCAGCCACCGAGAAGGCCCGTCCTCGGGTTCTTGTTTTACGGGCCTCCCTCGGGGCGACAATCCTCAGTGAAAGGGCCATCGATGAGCGGGTGGGTCGGGCTAGATCTGATTGACGGGAGAGACGCTCCGCCAGATAGGCAGGGGCCAAGCCATGGAGGGTTTTGTAAACCAAAACCAACACCTTGAACCTTATCCGGGAGGCAACGGGTAACCAGTGCAGACGAGCCAGGATGGGGGTGGCGCGGTCGAAGCGGCGCGCGCCAACCACCAGCCTCGCCGCCGCATTCTGGACCCGCTGCAATCGCCGGACAAGGTTCAAGGGGAGCCCCATGTAAAGAGCGTTGCAGTAGTCTAGCCTCGACATGACCAGTGCCTGTACCACAGTCCTCAAGGAGCCCTCATCGAGGTATGGGCGAATCTGGGCGATAAGCCTTAGATGGTAGAAGGCCGACCTGACCACGGCTGACACCTGAGATTCCAGGGTCAGATCCGGGTCCAGGACGACGCCCAGATTTCTCACTCTTTGCGCCAGCTGGAGGGCGGACCCACCCAGACTGGGAAGAGGGCCACAATACCCCTCCGAGGTACCCCCGAAGAACATAACCTCGGTCTTGCCGGGGTTGAGCTTGAGTCCGTGCGTCCTGGTCCAATCCAGAACCGCAGCCAGGCAACGATCAAGGGTCCGAACGGCCTCCACTGCACCGGTGGAAAAGGAGAGATAGAGCTGCGTATCATCAGCGTACTGGTGACCGCAAACTCCATAACTCCGGATGATCTCAGCCAGCGGCTTCATATAGATGTTAAAGAGCATTGGGGAGAGTGACGACCCCTGAGGCACCCCACAAGAGAGTGTCCAGGGAGCCGACAGCTCACCCCCCAAGCTCACTCGCTGGGTGCGGCCCTCAAGGAAGGACCGGAGCCAGCACAAGGCCTGGCCCCCAATCCCCACCTCCGAGAGCCGCTCCAGCAGGATACCGTGGTCGACGGTATCAAAAGCCGCTGACAGGTCGAGGAGGACCAGCAGGGTAGAGCAACCCCTGTCGGCCCTCCTCAACAGATCATCATGCAGCGCGACCAGGGCCGTCTCGGTCCCATGACGCGGCCTGAACCCGGACTGGAAGGGATCCAGGACGTGGTTCTCCTCCAGGAACGACTGGAGACGCAGGGCGGCGACTCGCTCAATCACCTTGCCCAAAAAGGGAACATTGGCTATGGGACGATAGTTGGACAAATCGTCCACAGCCAAGCCGGGTTTTTTAATAATGGGCTTCACCACCGTCTCCTTCAGAAGACTGGGAAAAATCCCGTCCCTGAAGGAGGCTGAGGCGATAAGTGAAGCCCATTTCGGCATGCTCCCCCCTGCGGTCTTAATCAGCCAGGAAGGGCAAGGGTCGAACGGAGAGGCCGCAGGCCTGCAATGTCCCAGGGCCCTGGAGGCATCCCCAGGTGTAACGGCCCCAAACTCAACAAACCGAGGCGACCGAGGCGGCCCGACACCAGCCACCCCAGGGGCTAGATCAGTGCAACCGGCGTCCAGCTCGGAACGGATGGCCTCTATCTTAGATCTAAAAAAGGCTGCGAAAGACTCACTAGTGAAATCACTAGGAGGAGGCCCTGGCGGACCGGGATTGGTGAGGTCTCGGACCACCCGGAACAGTTCCGCCTGGCGATCCGAGGCCTCACCAATTCTCAGGGCGACGAAAGATCTCCTAGCCGCCCTTATCGCGTGGGAATAGCGACCGGTCAACGCCTTAACCGTAGCCCAATTCTGAGCCGTCCGAGCGTTCCGCCATCTGCTCTCTAGCCTTCTCCGCTCCTGCTTCATCGCCCGCAGCTCCTCGGTAAACCAAGGGGCTGAACGGGCTCGGCATCGGATCAGGCGCTTGGGGGCGATCCGGTCAACTACCCCAGTCACCTCCTCAAACCACCGATGGACCAGGGAGTCAGCCGGATCGTCATCCAAGCCGTCTGGAACACCCCCGAGGGCCTCCGAGAACCGCAAAGGGTCCAGGAGTCCCCGGGGGCGGGCCCAGATGGAAGGGCCCGGCTCCCCGCGGGGCTGGGTGGCTACAGCAACGGAGAAAGTCAGCAGATAGTGATCTGACCATGACACGGGCTGGGCCAATAACCTCCCAACCCCCAGATCAAAACCCCGCGAGGTGGAGGCAAAAACCAGGTCCAGGGTGTGTCCACCCTTATGGGTAGGGCCGATGACTAATTGGGACAGGTTCATGGAGGCCATGGTCTCCATGAATTCCAGAGCTGCTCCAGACAGTCCCCCCTCGGCGTGCACGTTGAAGTCCCCCACCACCAACAGGCGTGGAGACCTCAACAATGCCGCCGAGATGAACTCGGAGAGCTCCGGAAGGGAGAGTGCAGGGTCGCGGGGAGCACGGTACACAAGCACTACCCCAAACCTGTCCCTCTGGCCCACCATAAGGTGGAGACATTCCAAACCTGGACTCACCAACGACGCGGATCTGCAGACATAGAAAGATTCCCTGTAAACTAGAGCCACCCCACCCCCCCGCCCCTCCGACCTGCCCAACTGCTGCACACGGTAGCCCGGGGGGCAAAGAAGGGCGAGGGAAGCCCCACCCCCCTCGCCCACCCAGGTCTCCGTGAGGAAAGCCAGGTCGGCACGCTCATCCACGATCAAATCGTGGATGAGTGAGGTTTTATTGTGTACCGACCTGGCATTGATCAGCAGACAGGACAGGCCGGAGGGGGAACAGACGGATTGGATCTCTGCCATCTGGCGGTGAGTCGACGGGTCAGAACGGGGGACAGGCAATAATTGTCTGCCCCTAGTTCTCCTTATCCGATCGACCCGCCGGCCCGGAGCATACCTCCCGCGGCCCGACACCACCCTAATAAGGCACCCGGCAGGTTCCATGGGATCTCAGATGGACAGGACCCACTCAAAATAATAATAATAATGATAATACAAATAGTACAAATAATAATGGTACAAATAATAATACAGATCGAAGATAAAATACACAACAAAATAATGATACAAACACAAAATAAAACTATCAATTAATTAATTGCCAATAAACAAAGCAGAAAAACAGATAAATAAAAAAATAACATATAGAGCTCTCATAAGGCTACTGATGGAAAGAGAAAGGGGGAGGGTCGTTGCCGCCAACAATGTCCGTCGGTGAAGGTAAATCCGCAGCCTACCGAGGCTGTCGGGGCCTCCCAGACAGCCAGAGGAAGCGGCATCAGATTGATTCATATTCCAGCAGAGGCTACGATGGCATGGCGATGGAGCCAGTCCATCCCTTCGATGACCCGGGCCGATGGAAAGGAGGAAGGAGATATCCAGTTGAGTCCTATGGGAGCATATGGGAGCGGGAGGGGGGCTAAGGCGGAAAGGTGGAGAAATCACGCCTGTCCCCCCAAGATGGCACCAACAGGCAAGCGGGTGCCCAAGGACAAATCTCCAAAGGGATTTGACACCACGACAACCAGCTTGCCACCCCAGGGGCAAGCTCCACATCACTCCACCCGCCCAGGGTGGTCCAGAAACGCTGGTGGTCGGCACAACCACCCGAGAGCAGAGGACCCCAGCCGCAGTACAAGGCACGACTGGTAGGTTGGCGGAAGAGGGGGGCCCAGCCCCCCACCAAGGGCAAAGAGCCCGACAGGGTAACAACAAGCCGCAACCGCCCCCCCAGGCAACGCCGACGGCCGAGTCGCCGCCCGAGAAGCCGGCCCCAACAGCCGACGGCCGAGCCGGCCCCAGCGCCGACGGCCGAGTCGCCGCCCGAGAAGCCGGCCCCAACAGCAGCAAAGCCACTCCGACGGCCGGTCTACCGCCCGGGAAAATCAGGGCCCCGCCCGCACCGACGGCCGACCCGCCGTCCGAAGGAGAGGACCCGAAGGAAACGGGGACACCGGCGGCCGGCATGCCGCCCGAGACCAGGGACCACGGCAGCACGAACAAGCTGCAGCAACAAGGAACCAAGCCGCCGCGACAGGAGACCAAGCCGCCGCCCAGGCGCAGTCCCCACGGACCACCAGGTATCATGGCGCCTGCAGTCAGCGGTCGGCTCACCGCCCGGGTTCCAATGGCCCCGCCGCCTCCCCCTGAGTCCAAGGCATGGGAGGGGAGGGAGGGGGGAAGAGGAGGGAGGGCTACCCAAACGGTCACCAGGGATACCAGGGTGCAGAACGAAAAGCCTCCCGCGACGGGGACCCGGGAGATCTCGGGAAAAAGCGGCGTCCTCGGCATCTCCAAAGGCAGGTGGTGGATTCAGCGTCTCCAAAGGCAGGTGGAAAATTTCAAATGCTCAGACCGTAAACGGGCCCTTCCAGAGCTCCGCTAAGCCCCCCCTGTGTAGCCAGGGAGCCCTTCAAGCCCCCTTGCAAGACACCAGTATATATCCTTTGTTAACAGTATATATGTATAATTCAGGGATTTATGACAAACCTGTTGTGTTTTCTGCTAGAAGCCTTACTGTAGGGTTTTTTTTTTTTTTGTGGTGGTGGTGGTAGTGGGGGGGGGGGGACAAAACAATACAACCAGAACTGGATGTACTCCAGAATGAAAATATGCCTTCAGTTTCACTCTGCCCTGCTAGCCATTAATGTAATACTCAATAAACAGGGCTTTTGTGCATGCAATTGCAGCCAATTTGGCAAGGGATGGCACAGATAAACCTTGATAATGTTCCAGTTCTTGACATTGGATGGTATGTAAAGGAATGATTTTTACTGACTTTGCCAAACATTAAGCCAAAGGTTAAGGGCACAGATTTAGTGTCCCAGCAGATCTTTGTTCATACTCTTTCTGCCATAGGAATGCTTTGAAGATGCCTTCAGTCACAGCACTTGAGCTAAGCCCGTGGCAAACACAGAAACACTGTTTGATTTCTTCCTTTCTGTTCCCCCCCATGCCTTTTTCTTATTCACCCCCTTTCCCACTTTTTGTTTGCTGGTCCCAAGATTTTCTAAACTAAACGGGGGGGGGGGGAGAGATAAGGGGGATAAAATAATCAAAGTAACAACATATTACCTTCATTATTTGTGTAATTATAAATATGGCACCATCAATCTGTGTTTTCAGGAACAATCCCCCCTCCTTTCTGTCCCAAGGAGCTTACAATTTAAAACATAGCAGTGTGACCACAATGGAAGGCTGGGGAACTGCTCCTTTTTCCACTCAGTAATAATAGCTGGACCTTGTGAATAGTTGTCACATACTATTGAGCTTAGAAGCAAAGTAGTTAAAGCTAATGAATTATTTTGTGGGCAATGGAGGAACAGCAAAGTTACTTCTCAGAAACAGCAAAATTTTACTTGATTATTATTTGATAGTCCTACTTTGCTTCATAGCCTATTATGTGACTTCCAGATGGTCCACCAAGAGTCTTGTCCTGGTGGGGGAGACACTTCAGCATTAAACATGGGTGGAAGGGTTCTGGTTCCAAAATGAAACACAGCAGCACAGCTGTTGTTCAGAACTGGGACCCACCCTCCAGAATGAAATCAGCCACTGACTTACCTTCCTTTGGGTTGCGTGGGACAAAACTCCAATGAGGAAGCAGCCTCCAATGCGTCATCTTTCCTTCTCTCTGGTGCTGGCCAATCAGACAGGGAGGCAAGATAATGTATGTCCTTGCACAGCTCCTGATTGGCCAGTGCCAGAGAGAAGGTAAGATGACATGTCAGAGGCTTCTTCCTCAGTTACACCCCACCTGACCCAAAGAAAGGTAAGTCAGTAGCTGATTTCTTTCTGGAGGGTGGGTCCCAGTTCTGAACGGCAGCTGAAATGAAGCACCATCTCTATTCAACATTAATCTATTCAGCAATAGACATGGGCACGACCAGAAAAAATGACGTTTCGAGTTTTCATTTGTCAGAACGGGTCCGTTTTGGGTCGTTTCCGTTTGTTGTGAAATTTTTCAAAAATTTGTCGTTTCCGTTTGTCGTTTGTCATTTGTCGTTTGTCGTTTCCACCATGATTCAGCGCGATTTGACTTCCCAGAGCATAGAGGCATCCCGCAATCAGGGCCGGCGCTAGGTGTTTTTGTGCCCTAGGTGGTGGGCGGGGCGGGGGTGCGGGCGAGTGGGTGGCTGGCGGCCGCAGGCAGGTGGCGGTGCGGCCGGACGGGTGAGTAGGATATCATTTGGATAGAGGTTCTGTTCTTGGCTTGTACCCCAAATGTGTGTGTGTTCAAGCAAATTGAAGTAGGGAAAATAGAAAATAAATGGTAGTATTAATATATTTTTAAAATAGGATTTAAGTTAGGCAGGCAGGGAGGGAATTGAACTTAGAAAACAATTTCTTTGATTCCCTGCAGCTTTGTCTGCTGAAGGGAATAGCAGTTTATTCTTTATTTCTTCTCTGGCAGTTTGAGGATTTTTTTCTGATATTGGATAAAGGGGGAGGTTTGACTGGGAGTGGGAGGTGTGGATTTATATAACATTAACATGTTAAATCAGCTCTCTTAGACACTAGAAAGACTCTCTTGGAGTGACAACCAAATATTCCTTCTGTCATAACAGTGATTTTTCGCTAAGCTTTTCTCACATACTTCTTTTGAAGGCTATCACAAATTTACCTTTTCAGTACTTTACACTCCCTTGCTCTGCTCTTTCCATCAAGTCTTCTCAAGACTTGACTTTTGTCTCTGTTTTATAGTGAAAATGGGTTTGCTGCCAAAAAATAAAAAATAAAATAAATAATTCCCCATTTAATCTTGCTAAACAAAGTTCCATCTCTTATTTTAACATTCTGTCACACATTAAGATTTGCTTTTAGCAACTTGAAAACATATGATGATCACACTGTTCCAGTGGATTTGTAAGAGGACATTTAACAGTATAATTACAGCAAAGACTGCAGGGGGGGAAAGGAGTGAAAAGCTTGCATTTGTACATGTAGAAAGGTTTAGAAGGAAATGTTAAAAGATTTAGGTTTAAGTGTCTTTTATATTTATGGTCTGAAGGCTGATTAGAAACAAACAAAATATCAGATTGATCTCCTCAACTTTTGAAAAGTTGGACCTCTTCAGCTGAAATGATGGTCTATCACTAAAATTAAGTTTCTAAAGTCAACCTTTTAAAAATTCAAGTTGACACTGTCTTTTTAATTAGAACAAGAATTGTGAAATGGTACTTTGCGAAGATTAATGATAAATATTTAATATGATCTGGAGTTCACCAACCTCTCTAGCAAGAGCTGTGGCTCTGTAAAACTTATGGCTGGGACAGACTGGCCCCTACAAACCACCCAACCATACTACCTAAACTTTCCTGGTATGAGTAAGCTCCGAGTGGGTCAGTGTGCTGATGGCTGGCCCTGCTTAGTACCCTTCCCTCACCTAGAGTTACTCTAATTTCTGTGCTCTGAATTGCTACTAAAACGTGCAAGTGTGTGTGTGTTGTGTCATTACAGTCATGACCAACTCTTTGTGACTCCATGTCCATGGAGTTTTCTTGGCAGGAATACTGGAGTGGCTTGCCAGTTCCTACTCCAGGCGCCTACAGCATCTGCTATTCCCTGGTGGTCTCCCATCCAAGTACTAACCAGGGCCGACCCTGCTTAGCTTCCGAAATCAGGCGAGATCGGATGTGCTTAGGGCATCTAGGCAGCTTCAAAATGTGCAAGGTTTTTTCTAAAACTAGCCACCAACATTGCCACATAGGAATATGACCACAGAATGAAACGGGTCCAGTACATGTATGAGGTTGGCCTTTCTTCAATAACAGTCAACCCCCAATTCCCTAAAGGAAGTTTTATTCATATAAGATGTTTGTTTTGGCCTTATAAAGCATGGCTAAAATGAATTAAAGTGTGCTACAAATTGGGTGACAGCCGTTTAGAATAACGAATCCAGAGTACAGCGGCACCTCGACTTAAGAGCAATTTGACTTAAAAGAGGAAAACTGTTGGCGTTTTAACTGCCGCCTTACAAATTTTAACTATGGTCTGCTCAACTTACAATTTTTTTTCATTTTTATATTTTTTAACTTATTTTCTTCAATTTTTTAGATAGGTTCCCTGACTTAAGAGTAGTTCAACTTAAGAGCATGCATTCAGAACGGATTAAGTTTGTAAGTTGAGGTACCACTGTATAATAATGAGTTGGGGAAAGGTAACACTGCCAGAAAAAAACCAAGGGATCCTGAGGTTAAACAGTGTCAAGCCCCACATGCTGAACACGCACACACAAACAGAGTTCAGTCCTTTGCCAAGGATCGATAGTGAGAGAGTCAAGCAGGTTTCAGTCTTTGCCAAAAGTCAGATGCCAGGGAGATAACAGAGTTCACAACATGATGACTACTGATCCGAGGTCAACACAGGAATGTACACAGAAGCCAGATGCCAAGCTGAAGGGAAGAGACCAAACCATTGTCAAGGAAAACAGTCCAAAGTCAGACTGACCAAGTCCAAATCAGAAACAAGAGCAGACAGGAGCATGGGCACAGGTCCAAATGACACGTTGCTTCCACAGAGATCTCAATCTGAGCTTGTCAGCTATATTCCCAAACAGGGAACACACCCTCTCTCTTGGGGAAGCACTCTGCTAAAACTCAAGGCTAGTTGTCCTAATATTTCTTCGAGCCCCAAAAGCTTGGTCCCTGGCTGCCCTGGCAGCACATCGCTGCAGAATCCTGCTCATGGCCCTTCTGGGAGGCTGGGATGTATCTGAAGCAGAGTTATCAGACACAGCTGCTGACTGACAGGATGAGCTAGAAGGCTCCTCCAGCTGTTCTTCATCAGTTAACCTCTCGGGGTCAGGTTCTGCAGCAGCCAGTCCTGACAAATAGACCCTGAACTTTAGAGGCCAAGCTTTTGAAATGAGACTGCAGGAATTTGTAGAAAAGACAGTAATGCCAGGAAAGGTGGAAGGCAGCAGGAAAAGAGGAAGACCAAACATGAGATAGAATGACTCTCTAAATGAAGCTACACACTTGAGTTTGCAAATGCTGAGGAGGGCTTTTGAGGAGAGGGCATTTTAGAAATCACTCATTGATAGGATTGCTACAAGTTGGGAGGAACTTGGCATCACAGAACAGCAAAGCTGTCAGTTTTGCTTCCTCCACAGTCATTAGTTTTCTCTCAACTCTTTCTCTTTAATGTTTGAGGAAAGTTTATGTATCTTGATAAGTTCTTCCAAAAAGAAATTTAAACAAAATTCTCAACCAACTGCACTAGTCATGCTCAGGAATTTTCAATGCAGAGATATTACAGGGGTGGTTTCTTTCCTCCAAAAAAGTTATGTGGCAGCCCCAATTCATCACCTCAAAAGATGGCTTTAAGAGTTAAACATTCAAAACCCTCTGATTGAATGGACCGCATTCACTCCTTCGGAATCTCAATCCCCCCCCCCCCCCAAAATTTGAGCATTTTGGAAAAATTCCCCCAATGGATAACCCAAACACAACTCTCAATAATAGAGATGGGCACGACCAGGAAAAATTACGTTTCGAGTTGTCGTGTGTCGGAGCCAGCCCGTTTCGGCTTGTTTCCGTTTTTCGTGAAATTTTCCAAAAATTTGTCATTTCATTTGTCATTTTTTCGTCTGTCATTAGTACTGGTTTGGGGGGGTAGCGGGCTCCTGGAGGCACCTCTCTGGGGTGGGTGCCTCCTCTGGCCCGCCATTAAGGGAAAGCGGGCTCCTGGAGGCACCTCTCTGGGGTGGGTGCCTCCTCTGGCCCGCTACAAAATGGCATGCATAGCCAATTGGATATGCATACCAACTTACCAAGTTGCAGTGGCAGGCAGAGGCACCTCTCTTTCGGGTGCCTCTGTGACTCACTCCCTGCCTGCATACGGTGCACTTGGGCGGGGGAACAAAGTGAGAGAGGACCCCTACGGGCGCCCTGTGACTCACTAAGAAGGGAAGTGTACTTGCTGTAGTGCAATGCGAGTACACAGATCTGGCTTACTGGTTAGGGTTTAGCGCAAGGGCTAGGCTTAGGGTTACGGGTAAGGTTAGGGTGAGTTACTGGGGTGCACCTCTGGGTGCCTCTCTGACCCACTAAGAAGGACAGTGTACTGGCGTATGGGTTAGGGTTAGGGTTAGGGTTCGGGTTCGGGCTAGGGTTAGTGGGCTTTTTATGCCCGACTGGCACATTCCAGAAGTCTCGGTCAAAACCTGGCCAAGTGGCCATGCAATTGGTGGAATGGCTCCCAAAATTTGCATGGTCCACTCCCATGGCCAGCCCATCATTGCGCAGGTGTAAAAAAATAAAAATAAAAATAAAATAAAAAAATCAATGGAGACGTTTTGTTGCAAGAAAAACCCACTGCTGCTACTGTAAAAATTCAGGCAGTTTTAAAATAGCTATTTTCGCATGTTTCTGTGGTGCTTTGGTGTGTTTTTGGACCACAATTTCAAAATAAATATTGCGGTCGTCCCATTTTGGATCCCCCGCCCGCACCGCATGGCATGGCGATTGAGTTGGCGACACGACGAGGATGCCCCCCACCAGAGCAGCCCAGAACAGGAGAGGGGGGGAGGCCGGGGACCCCCCCCTGAAACCACCCCTCTGGTAGGTGCCCTCAGGCAGGCATATTTTCGCCTGCTTTTTTGGCCGGGAATTGGGTTTTTTTTATTTTTAAAAGTGTTTTTCTGTGCCGCGCCGCTTGGCGAGTTGGCGAGACAATGAGGATGCGCAGCCCAGGAGAGGGGGGGAGGCCGGGGACCCCCCCAGAAACCACCCCTCTGATAGGTGCCCTCAGGCAGGCATATTTTTGCCTGCTTTTTTGGCCAGGAATCGGGGTTTTTTATTTTTAAAACTTTTTTCCTGTGCCGCTTGGCATCGTGTGATCGCTGTGATGCCACCAGGAATGACCACGACAAATCAGACCCAATTTTTCTTTAGTCGGTTTGAGTTCGAGTTCTGGCAGAGTAATTGTCGTTCTTCGTTTCATTACGTAACGGAAACGAGGAACGGAAACGGAAACGAGGATTTCGCCGAGTTGTGCCCATGTCTACTCAATAATTCCTTATGTGACTCGACATACAGATTAAACCTCCTGATTACTCATTGTCAGAGGTATGATTTTTTGTAAAAGTGCATATTCTTGATTAAATGGACTGTCAAGAAATCACCAGTGAAATAAGTAAAGAAGCATTTTCTTCCTTTATAGGTTTCAGTTTTCTTCCTGTATAGGTTTCCACAATGTGAACAACATGTCTCTGTGCAAATCTAATCTTTTTTAGTTTATGACCCATATTAATACAGCAAGCTTTCAAAGACTATCTGATTGATTTTAAAAAGATTCAAGCAACCCATCCAATATTTCTGTTAGTTGAAAGTCCATGCAATAGGGAAGCAGCTGTTGTAGTAGTTCTGCAGAATATGTTATTTATACATTTATAACTTGCACAAGTTCCACATCTGTCACAGAGAAAAAGAGATAATTTGTGGCTCACAAGTGAGGGGGGTACACACCTATTAGGCAGTTAATCTTGGGAATGTATCCTGATATACAGAGAAGTCAGTAGAAGAAGGAAGAATTTGTGGATATGAGCATCCCAGAGGCGTGTGCTTTGGACAGCAGTGGACACTTACTTCATGCTAGGATGAGATTTAGCAAGTCTTGGCCTCAGATATTTTTTTTAAGAAGAAACTCTGTTTATGAATAGCTCTTTATTAAGTAATGGCATCAAATGCAGGAAAGTTGAAATGTGTGACAAGAGCATTTAAAATTAAAATATACCAACATCTTTTTAACTGTGGTTTTGATCCATCCATGTCCTTTTTGTTACATGGTAATTATTATGTAGTGACATGATAATTGTAAGATAGGCAAAGTATCATTCTGACTATTTCCATCTTTTGAAGCATGACACCAGCTGCATTTGGTTTAGCTTTAGTTTACTTTTTTTACTAATTTGGGTGTTTCCTAATATAGAATGGTAGTGCACTCTCAGCTTTTTAAAAAATTCTTTATTATTATTATTATTATTATTATTATTATTATTATTATTATTATTATTATTATTATTATTATTATTATTATTATTGAAATGAGGAGCCATAGCTTAGTGAGATAGCCCTTCTTTGGCTGCAGAAGGTTGAAGGTTCAAACCCTTATAGGTACGGCTGGAATTTCTCATTCTGGCATTGATACCACCAGTCAGTGTCATCCATACTGAGCTACCAGCAAATGAAGGAGTAATATACATCTGTAATGCATGGATGGTAATATTTGAATCCCAGGTCTGTATGTATTATCTAGATGGCTGTGGGTGTAGATTCTTTCATCAATGTAGATGGCTACACTGATAGTCCAAAAAGAGGTTAGCCAGTTCTTAGATAATTGGCCTAATTGTAGTGTATCAGCTACCTGGTACCTAACTGGGACTTTTAGCTCACAGAAACTGTGGCTTTCAGTACCAGTTGTTGGAAGCAAACAAAAGGAAAGGATAGCTGTCTTCATTTCTTAACAACAATGTATTACTGTTATTACAGATGCTATTTATATTGTACTCTACACCAGAATGCATTCCAACAAAATCAATAAGATACACAAACATTCAATGCAACATTTAACAATGCCCACAATATTATGTAGATAAGCATGCAAATCTGTACACCAGGATAAAACTCCCCAGAATAGGCAATGATAAAAAAGAATTAGCCAATTTCTTTAAAAAAAAACCACTGGTTTAAACGTTCAAATAAAATACACTGGCCATTGACTGGACCCTGCAACCAACACCTATGGCTCCACCTTCTTGGCTAGTATTCTATACAGACGAATTGTTCTCAATTAAAAACAGAAAAATAAATGGGAAGTAGGTCAGGTGTAAGGGCTCTTCCTCTGTTCTGTTTGCTATTCAAGGAAGTGTTTGTTATTTTATATGGGGGGTTGACTTCCGATCTTTGGGGTCACCTTTGTTTTTTGACTAGAGACTTCAAACCAAAACAGGGTCAAAGCAGACATTAAGCGGAATTGATATTTCTAATGATTAGCCTTTCCCCCTCTAAGAGGTACCTGCGTCAGCAATCTAATTTACAAACAACACCTGTATTTACCTTCTTTTATGAATTTCTGCTGCCGAAAAGCAAACTGACTATTTCTATGAATATTTTGTTAGTAACAGCCTGCAAAAATATTTGTCACCAACTAGGTGAAACTGTGGTTCTGTATGCAGCTTTTATGCCCATTTTTCTGTCCTGAGGAATGAGAGAAATGAATGATTCAACATTAATTATACTTCATTTAGTACAGATTTCTTCCATATTGCCTAGATGAGCAATATGAGTAATGTTTAGTAGTTTCATAATGTTTTCCAGTGGATTTCCAAAGGAGCAGATACCATATCTGAACATTAGAAGCCAAATCACATCATGGACTCACTCTCAATGTTATTTTTGTAAAAAGCTTTGGCATGAAGCTGAGCAATATAATGTACTGCCTTTGGTGCTACAAAATGATTTTAATATATTATGTGAGCATAGCTGTGAGAGTTCAGTGTCATATAGTTATAGAATCAAGCATCCTCTACATCCTTAGAGTGCATTCACAAAAATACTGCTATATATATATTCTTAAAAAGAACATTAGAATCAAGTGTGCAGTCTCATTTTACAGCCATTTCAGCACAAAGGGGGTTGAATCAAAATCTGATACATGATGACTTCAATTCACCACGTTTCTGCTAAGTACATTATTACTCAATAAGTTTGCTAGGCTAATGAAGTATATTCTTTCGGTGCTTTTGCAATCGACATACTTGAGGTCACATAAGTGCCTTCCAGTACAGAGGCCATTTTGGAAATACTTGCTAAGAATTCACCTTGATTCAGCTGGTAGTATTTGATTCCTGCATTTTGTGGACACGGGGTAAGATGAGGAACAACTGTTATGCCCTAAGACCAGACAAAAATAGGAAACAGGATGCCTTCAAAACCTTCTTAAACAGGCAAGGAAAAAGGAATACACTGCCTTCTTACATCAAGCTCTAACTGGGTCTACCATGGGAAGAGCAAGGGATCATGAGATCGTTGTGACCTATTCGGATCTATAGCAGGCCTATGCTAAAGAAAGTCTGCCTCATGATCCTTTGCAATCCCATGAAGCACTGCAAGACCCCAAAGACCTTATAGAAAGAACTTCAGATGACAAAATAAAAAATAAAAATAAAAATAAATCATTGAAATTATTATGGTTGAGCTGACAAATATGGATGACTCATAGAATCATAGAGTTGGAAGAGACCTTTGGGGGCCATCCAGTCCAAACCTCTGCCATGAGATTTCCTGTCCTTTTCACACATACATATTTCATTGTCCCAACATCCCACAGTTCAGTTAATGTTTGGGGGGGGGGAACTAATAGTCTTCCATAGGTCTTTTTAAATTCAGGAATTGTGAGCCGTAAGACAAACCACAAAGTGGTACAGAATTGTGTAACGGAAAGAAAAAAAAGAAATAGATTATGATTAGAGATGGGCACGAAACGGAAACATAGGGTTTTGTTTCATTTTGTTTTGTTGCTCATTGTGTTTTGTTTCATTTTGTAATTTGAATTTTTAATAGAATTTTCATAAGAAAATGAAATGAAACAAACCAAAATGGAAGCTGCTGCCACCCAGCTGGGTTTTTCTTTGGACAGGTGGGGAGGCCCCCACTCCCCATAGCCCAACCTGTCAAAAAAACCCAACACCAACAGCTGGGTGCCAGTGGCAGCAACAGGAAAGTGAGGCAAGCGATGCCAAATTTAAAACCCTGCTTCCTCTTCTGTTCCTGCCACTGCCACACAGCTTGAGCTGTCAAAACCAGCTGGGTGGCGGTGGCCAGAACAAGAGAGAGGAACAGAGAAATTCACAAATCATTTCATTTCCAAGGTAAAAAGTGGTGTTTAATTTTGTTACATTATGAAACATTTCATCTCCTTATGACATGCTGAAACAGCATGTTGTTTTTCATTTTGTGCCCATCTCTAATTATGATACCTTGGGATTATATTGTAATCTCAAAATAATCACCAACAAGAAAAGGCCAGTTGCCATGACTCAACTCCCAGATAGCCTCACCTGGATGACTTGAGAGTCTCCCCTGACACACCAAAAGAAATGATCAGTGGCCCTGTGAATAAGGCAGAAAATTGAGCTATCTGTCATTTTTGGGAAATTGGAGGATGTGTTATGCCTCAGTACTAACTAGACTTTTCTTCTGGAGCTGGTTATAACACTGCTGCAGGGAGGAAACCCTAATATGCGCATCTGCTGTAAAGACAAAATGGATGGGCCCAATTACCTCAGAAAACATTAACAGAAAAAATCTGACTTTGTTCTCTTCTCTCTCACTTAGCACTAGGAGGCCTCTTGGCAGATATCTATTACAAATAGATGCTTCCTCCTCATGAATACCACCTAGAATAACAATGGAAAAGTGGAGGGGTGAAGGTAGGATGGTGATTACAGTTGTGGTTGTTTCAAGCTGCAATAGCAGTATAAGGGGTGGGGAAATCCTGGGAGAAAAGAAGGGGAAGAAGCTGTGGTATAGAGACCCCACTTTTGAAAAATTGTTGGAGAATTGTTGCATCCTCAGAAGAAAGTTTGTGAACTGATTTCCCTAAATTCCATTGGTAGATAGCTGTAAATGTTTCTTTACCACTGGTGGAAGAGGTTGGGGTAGCAGGTTTTTCCCTAATTCTTTCTTCCTTTTCCAAGCTCATAACTAGAGATGGGCACGACCAGGAAAAATTATGTTTCGAGTTGTCGTGTGTCGGAGCTGGCCCGTTTAAGCTCGTTTCCGTTTTTTGCGAAATTTTCCAAAAAATTGTCATTTCGTTTGTCGGTTTTTCGTCTGTCGTTAGTACTGGGGTTTTTTGGGGGGGCGGGCACCTGGAGGCACCTCTCTGGGGTGGGTGCCTCCTCTGGCCCGCTACAAAATGGCAAGCATAGCCAATTGGATATGCATACCATTAAGTTGCAGTTGCAGCAGGCAGAGGCACCTCTCTTTCGGGCGCCTCTGTGACTCACTGCCTGCGGTGCACTTGGGCTGGGGAACAAAGTGAGAGAGGACCCCTACGGGCGCCCTGTGACTCACTAAGAAGGGAAGTGTACTTGCTGTAGTGCAATGTGAGTACACATCTGGCTTACTGGTTAGGGGTTAGCGCAAGGGCTAGGCTTAGGGTTACGGGTAAGGTTAGGGTGAGTTACTGGGGTGCACCTCTGGGTGCCTCTCTGACCCACTAAGAAGGACAGTGTACTGGCATATGGGTTAGGGTTAGGATTAGGGTTCGGGTTCAGGCTAGGGTTAGTGGCTTTTTATGCCCGACTGGAACATCCCAGAAGTCTCGGTCAAAACCTGGCCAAGTGGCCATGCAATTGGTGGAATGGCTCCAAAAATTTGCATGGCCCACTCCCATAGCCAGCCCATCATTGCGCAGGTGTAAAAAAATAAAAATAAAAATAAAAATAAAAATAAAAATAAAAATAAAATAAAATAAAATCAATGGAGACGTTTTGTTGCAAGAAAAACCCACTGCTGCTACTGAAAAAAATTCAGGCAGTTTTAAAATAGCTATTTTCGCATGTTTCTGTGGTGCTTTGGTGTGTTTTTGGACCACGCAATTTCAAAATAAATATTGCGGTCGCCCCATTTTGGATCCCCCGCCTGCACTGCATGGCATGGCGAGTTGGCGAGACGACGAGGATGCGCAGCCCAGGAGAGGAGAGGGGGGGAGGCCGGGGACCCCCCCCCCCAGAAACAACCCTTCTGGTATGTGCCCTCACTCAGGCAGGCATATTTTCGCCTGCTTTTTTGGCCGGGAATCGGGTTTTTTTTATTTTTAAAACTTTTTTTCTCTGTCGCGCCGCTTGGCAAGTTGGCGTGGCGACTCGACGAGGATGCGCACTTTGCGCAGCCCAGGAGAGGGGGGGGGAGGCCGGTGACCCCCCCCCCCAGAAACCACCCCTCTGGTAGGTGCCCTCAGGCAGGCATATTTTCGCGTGCTTTTTTTGCCGGGAATCGGGTCTTTTTTATTTTAAAAACTTTTTTCCTGCGCCGCTTGGCATCGTGTGATCTCTGTGATGCTAGGAACGACAACGACAAATCAGACCCAATTTTTCTTTAGTCTGTTCAAGTTCGAGTTCTGGCAGAGTAATTGTCATTCTTCGTTCCGTTACGTAACGGAAATGAGAAACGGAAACGGAAACGAGAATTTCGCCAAGTCGTGCCCATGCCTACTCATAACTTTACTTTTAAAAAGTAACTTGTGTCATTAATTACTTTGGATCAATAGGAGATTGTCACAATCATTGTCCTCCTGCTTGGAAGAATAACTCATTCTCTTCCTCCTTACTAACACATCACTCTTATTGTTACTGTCTAGCCATTGAAAAAATATATGAAAAATGCTTGCTGGTTCCCTTAAGTGGCAAACTCTGTTTATTGCACATTGGAACCACCAGTGAAATGCACATGCACATAGCAAAGGTCATCTTTGGTTCTTTCTTCACAGGTGGGTTGAATTACAACCTTCTGATATACAATCCTACTAGAGATGGAATAGGATATGTAGGCCAATACATTGTGGGTTCCAGGTTAACTAGGATTCTAGAAATCGAGTTTGTGGCCAAAATGTTTCCGAGTTAATACTCTGGAATTCTGAAAAAAAATTGGTCAGATGATTCACAACCATTAACAATTCCTTGGTTCTCCCTCCATGCCCAGTTCAACTGAAATTCCACTGAGTGTGTTCTCCTAAATCAGTTAATTTCCTATACATCTGGCATGAGTTTCCACTTACCCAACCTGCTGTCTTTCAGCTCTCCACTTCTTCTTCTTTCTTTTTTTTTTAAAATATAATTTTCCAATGGGAATGCCAGCATGTTGGCATGCTTCTGCCAAATTTGGCTTGAGGTTCCTGAGGAAGGCTTTGTTCACCTAACACCCTCAGCAATGCAGCACAGAAATTGAAAGAAAGAGGAAAGATCAGTATGTGGCCAGCAAGGATGATTTTCTGGTATCCCGATGTACGTACACAATTGTTTTAAAAATGTGGGGAGGAAGGGCAGTGAAAATCAAAAAAGAGAGAGATGTGGATAGGTCCCAATTGAGGGGTGTAGACAAACATGCTGCTTCTTATATACCCCCCCCCCCAAAGGTGCAAAGATTAGGGTTAAAAAATTAACAATGTATGAACTGCTACCATGAAGCATCACTTTTCCTGGGAAGTTAAAAGGTGTTGTATGTGTGGTACCTGCTCAACACCTTTGCTTTGCCATTTCATTAACTTCAAAACAAAACATTAAGTCCCTTCAAAATATTTTGGCTCAGAAGGATTCAAACCACATCCAAGATGTTCTCCCTTCTGACTTTTCCCAGTAACTATAGTACAGAGCATGTCCATATGGTTTGGAATCCCCTGTGTTGTGTTGTGTCGTTACAGTCATGACCGACTCTTCGTGACTCCACGTCCATGGAGTTTTCTTGGCAGGAGTACTGGAGTGGCTTGCCAGTTCCTACTCCAGGCGCCTACAGCACCTGCTATTCCCTGGTGGTTGCCCATCCAAGTACTAACCAGGGCCGACCCTGCTTAGCTTCCGAAATCAAGCGAAATCGGATGTGCTTAGGACCCTAGAACTGGATAATTATTACTGAGGGAAATATCTTTGGGAATTTATGTGCTTTTAAAAATTCCTGCTTTAAAAAGCAAAGAAATTCAATTCTTAAACACAACAAACAAACAAATAACAACACACCAGTTTATTCATGAGCAATGTTGTGCTTCTGTGCCAATTATTTAAAAAGAGAGGAAATGGACTTTTATTTAATTGGTTTATTTAAAATATTATTACTCCACCTTTCTCCTTCAAAGGATCCAAGGTTGTGCCTGTGTTGCCAGCAGGGAAAAGGATGCAAAGCTTTACATAGCAAAGGGTAGCCTGAATGTTGACACCAATGGCAGTAGCAGTCAAGATGGTTTACAGGAGACCCTCTTCTGTTCCATTGCCATTCTCTATGCAGAGGCTCCCAAAAGATGCCCTGTTGGTGAACCTATGGCATGGGTGCCAAAAGTGGCACTCAGACCCCTTTCCGTGGGCACCTGACATCGCCCCTTCACAGCCACCTGTATTCAGGTTAAATGGCTGTATTGGCACTTTGCCGAAACATTAGTGTGTTCTGAATTGCAGTTTGGGCACTCGGTTTCTAAAAGGTTCTCCATCATTGCCTTAGGGCAAAAGGAACCTTAAGGAGCCACAGAACCTGAAAGAACAATAGGAATCTTTCCATGAGATTAAATTAAATGTTTTGGAGCTCAATTTGGGTTATGCAAAGGTATGCAAAGGGGACTTTGCCCTACGAGAATAAGCTATTGACATTGAAAAAATAAAAAAAAGTTGTTGAGTTGGATTTTCATCTTACTTCTTTCTTTATATTCATACTTTACATAATCCTGTGGTTTTTAGACAGGTCAGCATGGCTTTTTAAAACATGGATGCTCACTTAAAACCACTGCCTTTGTTCACAGCCACATAACCAGAAGCCCATATATTCAGCATGAATGGAAATGAAATAACCTCAGATTGATTACCATGGCTTGGCTTGACACAAAGCATGGAAAAGGAACCTGCCTAGATCAAGCTGGAAATTTTACAAGCTAGAAAATTCTGAATAACTTCTCCAAGATGCATGTGGTAGTGACGGCTCTGTCCATGAACTCATCCTTGGCAAACAGATTTAATTTCACAGGCCATAGATCTTGGATTTTGAAAATAATTCGTGGAAAGTATTTATTGAAATAGCAAGGTGTTGTCTGGAATAGCCAAAGATTTGATTCCCAGACAGCCTGGCAATGCTGCAAACAGTGAAGGAGCCAGTGTATTATCAAAAAACTTGGTTGTTATCCTGCAGGAATACAATTTACTTTGCTAAGCTGATGAAAATCCATGAGATTTTTGTTTCAAATAGCCAATTAAAATTGAAGTTGTCAGAGTGATCTCAAAAAGAGCAAGCTGAAATAGTGACAGCAAATTAAAGAGGCTCCTATTTAGGTGTGTAAAAAGTATGGTGACCAAGTAAATATGGTCATTTTCTATACTGCCAAACAGAGTCTGGAAGGGTGACTTA
>JAWVWN010005824.1:0-21633 GCA_037367305.1 Phrynocephalus vlangalii | reverse complement strand
ATCCCCCCAAATAAAAACGATGTCCCCTGGCCCCTATAAATTACCCACAAAACGCTGCGCAATTATGCCTACCAAGAGGAACCAAACTTTTTTGTTTACATTTTAGTCTTGGGTTTTTAAGTTTATAAAGGGGCTTATTTTGACTTCAAAGAACAGCATAAAATGTACAAACAATTAGCAGCATTTTATTTTCATTTGCTTTTTGTTTGTTTTTGTTTATTTTGTTTCTCCCAATAATTGGGGCCATCTTTTCAGTGAGGAAAGGCTTGACAATTGAGCAGTGCATTAATAAGTGCCTTTGCCTGCTGAAAAGATGGCTTCAATTTTTCCAAAAAAAACAAAACAAAGTGGAGAGGTGTTTTTGAAAGGGGGAAAAGGCAGTGCAACAGCTTCCAGAAAGGAAAGGATAACAGCAGCGGGTGAGTGGGGGGACCCAAACTGAGGGCAGTAGTGAGCTGCCAGAATGGAAGGCAAACCTCAGTGGGGCAGGGAATCTGCTCAGTCTTTAACTGCCATCAGTTTGGGTTCCCTCCCCTCCCCCCCCCCAACTTGTTTCCCTTCCTTTCCGGCAGCACTTGACTGACCTCCGCCTTCCCAAAACAACCTCTCCACTTTGATTTTGAAGTAATCAGAGCCCATATTTTGAGCAGGAAAAGCTTACTTCAATCTTTTAACAGGCCTGCATAACAGGTTAGACTGTGGGCTACCAGTAGCCTGAAAAGGGGTTTCAAAAGTGGCCCCCCAAACCCATAATAAAAAGTGAGGGGATAAGTTCTCCACCCCTCCCTCGCCCCATCCAAGGCCACCATTGCCCTAGCAAAGTTCTGGGTCTGCCAGCCCACTCCCTCACCCGAGTGGGGCAGTTCAAGGGACACTGCGCAGTCCCCTCCCCGCCGGCCAGATGATCGGTGCGCCACTATCTCGTGACCAGCGGAGTTGTGGTAAGGAGCGGGGAAGGGGAGGGGACAGTGAGAGATGGGGTTGCGGCATGCCCACCCCCCTTTGCTTTGGTGAAAATCTCTCCTCTTCCTCCCCCTTCCCTGTTTCAGGGAATTGAAGACTTCCACCAATACACTTATGAATATGTAATGTTATTTATAATATTTTAATATGTTTTTTTGGGAGTAGCCAATCAGTAATCATGGGTGTGGCTACAGTATCTAAAGGGCAAAAAAAAAAAAAAATTTTTTTCTTGTGGTAAAAGGGGAGAAGCCAGAGAGTCCTACAGCAATTAAAATCCAAGATAGTAATTTAACAGTCAGTCAGGAGTGAAAATCTTGAGGCTGGTTAGGGTCTGGGACAGAGCTTGAATATAATACAAAAAAAGTAACGGGGTGTGAATAAATAAAAAGTATTGCGAATAATTTTATTAAAGCATAGAAGTTAATCGGTCATTGCTATATAATACTGTATTATTGAAGATCCAATTGTATATCAATAAACGTTACATACTTTAGTTTGAAAAGATATACCTTGGTGACAGTTTCTCTTATTAAAATAAATAAAGGCATCCAAGAAACTAGTGGTGACAGTAGATATAATAAAAGTGTTGGCGTGTCCCATCACACCCAGTACCTCAGATTTTCCCTTCCCCCACTGCCATTCCACTATGGGCTTACCCTATCAGAAGTCTAGAAGCCCATGACAGAGTCTATTCTCCCAAGATTAATGCTTTTGAGATTAATGCTTTGAGATTTTCTGACACATTTAAAGGCACTGATCATCTTCATTAGGCATCCAAAGGGAGAATCTTCCTAAACCCTAAAGCTGAATTGTTGGCTTGCCATTGTTCATAACCGAATGCTTTTTTCCTCATCCAAATACTTTAAGCATAAGCAGCTGTCTACCCACAAGGAGCATTAGGAGAGCTTCCCTAGAAACATTTGTCATATTTCCCATGGCGGGTTCTATTAAACGCTCTATTTCAGAAGATATTAAACTTCTTCATTTCTGTTCAGGTTCCCTCATTTCAGGGCATAGCTCAGGGGTCTTTGAATATAAAAAATGTAATTTTAGCTTCACCTTCCCTTATCAGTCTACAGCACATGTGACATATAAGTTAAATTCTTAATTAAACAGACTTCTGAGGGAGATAACTTAATCCCTGCAAGTTGGTAACAGTGAATTGATTTTTTTTAACATTAAATAATTATTCACACTTGATAGGAAGAGGGTTGTTTAATGTGCTAATTACTATATGTTGATTGGAGATAAGTACTAGCAGTAACCATCTGGACATTCCAAAAGGCAGGACTGTAACACATTTTGCAAAACACAGAATTGGGGAAAATTAATTGTTTTATGAGTGGGAAGTATTGTAAAAATTGCTAATGACAATCTAATTACTGCTGGAAAAGTATGATATTACTTCAAAACAACACGGACAAAATGGGAAGACGAGATCATGATAAAGCCTTAACGGAAGTATATTCTGGCTGCCCTAATGAATTTGACCAAGGATATAATAATTTTAATATGGGAATTATGTATAAAAGTATTAATATTTTTGTCGTTCAGTGTATCGGTGCAACGGAAAAATGAGTACCATCAATATTCTGTAGGTACTTGTTACAAGCAGCCACAAAATTCACACAAGGGTCTGAATAAGCCACTCTATACTAAGTGTACTAGGACTGTAGAGTCTTTTGCTTTAGAAGCAGTGATATTTAAATAGTAAAATCCAGGAAGGTGTTTAGATTGTACACTTCAGCAAGCCATCTTAGCACATGAACATACTCATTGTGGGGACTTTTGGCCGCAAATGTATTTGGGGCTTCAGCTCTCATTGTCCTTCCATACTCACCATGCAATGCACAGCTGGCAAGAGATCAAGTTCAAAAGTTACACAGGGTGCTGCCCAGACTGCAACAACACTAGGACCTGTCATCCCAGGGGTGGAGCACCAATATTCAAGGCCAAATGCAAACAACTGTATGAATCAGTTTCCCTAATGCACATTATTTTGTTTCTGGTATGACTTAGCATGTGTTTATTTTTCTCCATAATGCTCATTTGCACAAATAGCATCCATACTACATGCTTGGAGCATCAAGTACTAGCTTTCTGCATGCATTTAAATAAATCAGTGTATTGTAGATAAAGAATCTGCTTGACTTACTAAAAAAGTGTTGACTCTTCACCTGGAAACCTATGCAGACGGCCATGTGTGGATAACAGAGGGGGGATATCAGAGTAATGTCAAGGACACTTTTATGATACTGGAAACAAGATTGGCAATAAAACCTTGATGACCTTTAGGCTTGAAGAAACTTCATCACACAATTATTTGTGAGAGGGGATACAGAATCCATTGCATTAAGGAATGCAAAGAATTGATCTTTGGAGGTTCAGAAAAGTTTCCTAGAAACGTGGTTTCCTTTGTTTGCGTATATTACTGGGGAAACCAAAGATCAACCCACTTCAGCAGCAGAAACCCAAGCAGCAGCAATAAACATTTGGTTGGAGCAAACTAGTCTTTCGGAAGCAGGCAGCTCCTGCCTTTTTTAGCTGTCCTTTTTTTTAAAACTGAAATCTTGAATCTACCCCTTCCTAAGATTTTTCCCACTCACTGAACGAACCACGGCCCCACCAGGGTTATTTATGGATGAATGCATCCTTATCATTTACAGTTATGTACAGAATATAGAAATAGCATAGGTTTGCTCATTTGTTTAATAAAGAACCAAAATGAGAAACTTATGTGTGTTTAAAGCTTGACTTAATAGGACATATTTTGTCATTTTTCCCAGCTTTTCGGTTTCTACAAAACCCAAGACTATTGACTGCAATTCTAGTGTTGCAACGGATCTGTTAAGACTAGCTCTTAAGGGGGGGGGGAGAGTGCAAGGGTTTTGGCTCAAGCTGCTAAATGCATTTGTTTCACTGCTATATTGATCTTTCAGTAGCTTGGAATCTTATCTAGGGAGAAACCCATTACAGAGGTGACCTGGTAGGGTTGGGGTGTATATTTTGGAAGTTATGGTACCTTTATATTTTGGAGAAAACTGCAGACAAATGTAATAAAAGGAAAATCAGTTTTAATAGTACTAAAATAACTTTTGTCTGCTATTAGCAAACACCGTATTTTACAAACCAGGATGCCACACTGTTAAGGTATGTACTTGTTTCGATTTAAAAGGATTTTTTTAAATTCCTGGTGCCTGCTATTACAGAAATTACCAAGTTCCCAATTCTTCAACACTAAAGAAATCATTGTTACAGTAGCATCTGATTTTCCACTTAAAATATAGTAATAATGTCTCACTGTGATTATGTTTGCACATACTAGTTTAAATTAGCACATGCAATTTTTGTGAAGAATGTTCTCCCTTATGGTGTTCCTCTATGTCCTCCTTTTTAGCAATGTTTGTCCCCCATTTTTAGTGTTGAAGCAATGGTCCCTCTACTTCCCACTTGGAGGGCTACCATCACAGGAGAGAAGATCAAGGAAAGGAAAGTCATGTACTATCCAAAGCTTGCCAGCACATTCCAAATATGGGAAAGGATTTTAACGCCCCTTACTTGCAATAGGAAAGAAAGGGCAGAAACAACTATATCTATGAAAAACATGCCAGTCTTCCTTCACTCCTGTTCTTAGGAGATATTTGAGAATTGAGATATCCAAAGTCAGAAGGCTCCCACTTCACATTATGATTGCCCTGTCTATCAAACGTGTATGAAAAGGACCATCAGGCTACTTTTTGAAATGCTAACTTGCCAATCTCCATTGCAGAAACGCTCCCCAGCATCAGAGGCTCTTTTATAGAAAAGGATAAAACACCCCACAAATATTACGCAGTACAGTCATTCTGGTTAAAATCGCAGCTTGCTTCATGGTCATAGAATATGTACAGAAAATACCTCGGTTTACAAGCAGAATTTGTTCTGGAACATGCTTGCAAACCAAAGCACTCATATATCAAAGCAAATTTTCCCCATAAGAAATAAAGGAAACTCAGTTGATTCTTTGGGGACCCTTTAGACCCATTACTGTAACACACAAAATGTCAAAACTCCAAAACAAGTTGGCTAGAAGTCCATGTCAACACCAGGGTTTAGGTAACTGGCTGCAGAATCTGCACTGCTTGGGATTAACAACTGGATTTTACTCTTGCCGAGGGCAACTTTGCAAATGTGCAGACCTATAGTTTCCAATTACAAATTTTCTTAGGTCCTGAGTCATGATAAGCGATCATCTTTATAAGGTATCAATTATGTCATATTATAGTCATGTAGGCAGCAAGGTGCTTTCTTATTATAATGCTATCAAGTGATGATTGTTATGTCATTCCCAAACTTTTCTGCTTGACCAAGGGGATTTTAAAGGGAGCATTTTATTCAGTGTTTAATCTGTCTTTCTTATACTGTTCTGATAGTTGTTTGACATTTTTAAAATATTGCAATAATTTATTCATTGTCTTATATCTTTATTTAAATACTGCAAACCAACTTGGATTTTTCAAGAAACAGTATAAACAAACAAACAAACAAACAAATAATCAAAGTGATTGTTTGGCAACTGCAGTGGGTGCAAAACGTGACCAGGCTGGTGGTTGGTGTGGGCAGGAATGACCACATCACCCCTATCCTGGCTTGTCTGCATTGGCTGCTTGTTGCCTCCTGGATAAGGTTCAAGGTATTGATTTTGGTTTACAAAACCGTCCATGGCTTGAGACCTGAGTATCTGGTGGAGCGTATCTCCCAAAGCTCAGCTTCGTCCCATTCCACCAGAGCATTGCTAGCCCTCTTGCTCTGGGTGGCCACTCCTAGGGGGCCCCACAGAGTTTCTACCTGTGGGGCCCCCTACAGGTAGAAATCCCCTACTTGTAGTCGTGTTTTCTTGGTAGACGGCCCAGTGCTTTGGAACAAACTACCAGCGAGATTAGCTAGAGGAGTCTTTGCCAGCTTTCAGGAAACCCTTTAAAATCATAGTTTTTAAAAAGACCATTTTGGTGATCGCTAATTTATGTTTAGCTGCTGATGCCCTAAGCACATCCGATCTCGCTGATTTCGGAAGCTAAGCAGGGTCGCCTGGCAGTACTGGTCAGTACTTGGATGGGAGACCACCAGGGAATCCAGGTGCTGTAGGTGCCTGGATAGGAACTGGCAAACCACTCCAGTATTCCTGCCAAGAAAAAATCCATGGACATGGAGTCACGAAGAGTCAGTCACGACTGTAAACGACCCTCCCCCACACACACACACCACACACACCCCACAAAATTTATGTTTATTGCCAACTGTTTGCCCGCCCTCTTGCCTTGCTGGATGTATTTATGGTTGTTTTTATTTATATTGAGTTGGTTTTAATTTTTTAAATGGTTTTGTATTTCTGTATCTCCTCATTCATATGTTTTTTCACCACCCATAATTCCCCTTGGGAAAGTCGGGCGGTTAATAAGTGCAATAATGAATAAATAAATAGCTAGCAAGCCCATGTTCCCCCTTTTTTTCAGATTATTTTTGAGTCCGTGCTTGGCTTGGAAAACCCGTGTCCAATAATTAAATTGAAATAAAATAAGGAAGCGCAAACACTGAACTGTTTTAGTCTGATTTATTGAAGCCAAGCCAAATAACAGTCAGTGGTCTCACCCTGGAGGGTGTGAGTGAGCCCATATCATTTGTTCAACATCAGTTTTTATACATAAGAAACCAGTTCAAGGTGGGTGATTGTTCACAATTGTCCTGATGATCCAATTTCCTGTGCCACTAAGCTCTTGATGGTTTACTCCTTGAGTAAATGTTCCATAGATTGGTGTCTTATTGTTCAACTGGGCCCACACTGGCTGAGACAGGGAATGTGGAACTCTAGACAATGGGACAATCTCCTGTCCCTCTGGCAAAGTTTGCCCTGGGGATAATCTTCTCATCCAGGTGTTCTGCACTTCCTGGAGTCATATACTTCCAGTTAATTTACACTCTTAATGTATTCAAGTTCCTATAATTAATCTAGATAGAATAAATGTTTTGGAGCCTGATTTCTAATGGTATCACCCATATATTGTAAATTGCAAGTTAAAATACAGTGGTACCTTGTATAAAGGAATTAATTCATTCCAAATGAAATTGTGTTAAGCAAATTTTCTTTATACAAATTTCCAGTAGGAATGCATTGAAAAAAAGAGTAATCCTTAATCACGACCCTTTTTATGTTGTATGGATTTGCCCCATAGTCAATGCTGTTAAGCAAATTTCCCCTACCTCTGGAATTTTTTATGTTTACAGATTTTATGTTATTCAGACCGTTTGCTATACGAGGGCCACTGTAATCATACTGTATTAACTTTCATATCAGCATCCTAACTATTTCCCTTACAAGTTTATCACATAACAAGCTTGCACTATAAACAAATACCTAAAATATTCCAGTATATTTTCTACCAAAAGACAGTGGTGGACAGCATAGTTTTTTACTGTTCACATCTTGTTAGCTATGGGTGCCTGTAATTTGTAGATTTAAACATATGATTTTGCAAAGAGTCCAGTATTCTTATTTTCTCTTTTAGAAAAATGCCTTTTTCCCCCTATGGCTGAACCTTAACCTCCAGAAACTGCAGCATTTTGACATTTGATAAGAATCCTTTCCCAGAAATACTTTTAAGTTATTTACAACATGGAGAGTAGCAATGGTAAAACTATTCCTGGATCACTGCACATACTTGGAAAAACTTCTCAAGATATTTTAAAATGACTTGACAACATGTAACAATAACAAATGAATTCGGGCTGGCATGGTTAACTTTTTGTCGCAGGCATGAGTTGAGAATGTCACGTAAGCTGTAGCTGTGTTCTATTTATTTATTTATTTATTTATTTATTTTTTTATTTATTTATTTATTATTCTGAGCCCTTTTTAAACCTGCCTTTCTCCTTGGAAAAGGACCCAAAGACGGCTTACAATAGTGTGGGACAATATACAGCTCCCAATACTGCGGCTTTCAAGTTTAAGAACAGGGAATTGAGGGGCATCTTCAGCAATAAGTGGCAACATTTAAGGCCCTTTTCAAAATTACCCCTAAGATCCGCTGGCCCTTAAATTCGGACCAGAGATCTTGGGGGTTCTTGCTCTTCCTGCGTCCCCACCCCTCCGCACTTCCTTGCTCCTGTCTGCGTGGGGGAGGGAGAAAAAAAGGGACAAAAAAAATGCAGGCTCACCTGTTTGCCGGGGCAAGCCCCCCCGAGCCGCATTCCTTCTCTTTAAAAGGGGGGGGAGGCAAAAAACAAACAACAAAAAGAAGCGAGGAGAGCCCGCACTCCCAGTTACATCCGGATTTGGTTTTTCACCTTCCAAGAGCGGTTTCATGAAAAGTGCGCTGGGACGCGCTTAGGTGGGCTGGTTCCCCACTTAATTTCCTTTCAGACTCCGGAGCTGGTGGGGAAACAATTTTAAGCTGGAGCTGGGAGCCATTTGCGGCGGAGTTTAGGGGTCGTGTACAAGGCCAAACTAACAGAGAATGCGAGCATTAAAGAACGAATAAAAATACCTTAGAGGTATGAACTAACATTGAAAACCAAGCTTGTTAAGCATCAATGTAATCATGAATAAGTAGACCATCTAAGTTATGAGGGATGGAAACTAAACATTGAAAACTACTGTCAGTGCAATCGTTTCAAGGAGAGGTATAAACACAAACTTATAAGCTATTATAAACACAAAGTCTGTGTGTCTTTTATGGTAGATTCATGTAAAAAATCACACAATAGGTTAGTTCCCCTCACTTGCCTGAAGAGAAAGGTCTTTGCCTGTTTTCGGAAGACAAAGTGAGAATGAGGCAGTCCTGGCAAATAAAATGGGTCTTAAACAAATAAGCAAACAAAAAGGCAATTATAATCCTAATATAAGATTGAGCCAATCTTGCAATTAATACCATCAGAGCACAGCAACTCTATTTGCCCAATAGATACCATATGGCTAAAGTTAAATTTAAGCTAATTCTGAATTGCCGACATTGGTTTGGGGCAATGTAAAATACCTGACAACCTGCTCCTTATAAGACTCCTATATTGGCTAGTAGATTTTAAAATGAGATGGAGGGGGAAAAACATCCTTGACTTCTTTATGTCTTTAGCACAGGCCTTAGAAAGTTACATTTACAATTGATTGCTTACAGCTGCAGCTTTGAAGCACCAGCTGTAGTTACCATTATAGTTGCAAATTTTTTTTTTTTAAAAAGTACCTCTTTTACCTTGATTCTAAAAAATAAGTAAAGTGGCTGCTTTTTCTTACTTTTAAAAACATGACTGAATGCTATAACCCATTCTCCCTGCTCAGGAGGCAGAGAGAGGCTGACAAATTTAAAGGGAGCCAGAGACTAAAAAATTATGAGAAAAGGATTTTCCACTCCTCTGTGTTTTTACAGGGGGTCCCTAGAACCTGAGAGGAGTTCTCAAAACAGTCATTGCCCCCCCAAAAAAGGTTGAGAAAGGCTATTATAAGGGACCAGCCTAAGAAACAAAACACAAATTTTCCTCCCATCCACCTCACCATCACTTCCACAGCCATTTCACAGGCACAATAAATTCCTTCTCCGCCACCACTTAGTGAAACCACAACCCAATAACTAAAATTTAAATAAGGAATTTAAATGATACTGCAGAAGGACTGGAATTGTCCCTTATTAAGTCACAATTATAATTTAATGTAGTTATGCACTTGCTGGGGGAAAGAACTGATTACAATTTCGCTAGGTGGAGATGGCACACCAGGTCAAAGGTTCAATTTCTCACTGTGCCTTGTAGGAAAACCCTGCCTTTGTGGTCTTGTACAAGCAGCCCCTGAAGAAAGACACGGTAAAACAATTTGAAGTACTCTACAACTAGAAGATCGCTGAAAGTGTAACCACAACTTAAAATTGACTTTATGGCATGCCATACTTATTATATTATTATATATAGTTGCAATATTTTAAAAAACAGCATTTCCTGTGCTTCTGTCTCTTCTCTCCTTATAGGGGACCTCCAAATGTTGGTGGATATATGGATGATGTCTGTTCCAAAATGCACAGTATGGGACACTGCAATTTTCCACACACTGACTTTTGAATAATTCCCAATGAGCTCAATAACAAAAATATCTCTGCATGAATGCATGGACTCAGGTTGCCCATACTGTATTTCTTTCTTTGGGAATGTAAATGCAAATCATCTACCAATTTAACTTCCCAATGTCACTCCACTAATTCTTAAAATAGTAATGGATAACTACCCTAAAAGAATCAGGTCGGGTTAATAGAAACTTTGTCCTGGAAAGTGAAATGGAAATGACAACTGCGCACAGAAAGAGGAAGGTATCTCACATGCAGCGTTAAACCAAGGCTCTTGAAACTCTTAAGAGAGATTATCCTTAGGCAAGAAGGTCGGAGGTCCACGACAATTTTTTCCCCCATGTAGAGCTGCAAATGCCCCACACTTTGATTCAATGTACACAGCACCTAAAACAAGCCAAGTTACTGTTTACACAGGAAGCAAAATAATAAGAAAAAAAAGAAACCCCAAATTTTCTTCTTTGGATCCTGGCAGTAAATAAAGAACAATGTATTAGATAAGTACTTTGTTTAAATAAGCATTTGCTGCCCTTTCAGGATAGCCGAAGTAGGCCCCTTCCTAATGGCAAGGCCAGCCCTGGATAAGATAGCCCATATCTCTTTGTCCTCATCTACTGAAGTATGCTTACAAGTGCTGATTCTCTCTCCTGAAATTAACTACAGCTTTGCCATTGTCTGTGGTCTTGATAGGCAGAATAAGTACAGTGGTACCTTGTATAAAGGAATTAATTTGTTCCAAATGAAATTATGTGAAGCAAATATTCCTTTATACAAATTTCCCATTGGAATGCATTGAAAACAGAGTAATCCCTAATCATGACTATTTTTATTATACAAGGGTCCACTGTATCTGAAAGTGAGGATCTACTCTGTATGTTATCCACTGTAGCACTGCAAGCTTCCTTCGTTGTGATAAGGATTAGGAATAACACCATACCAATTATTATGACTGTTCTGCACACGTGATAAACCAAAGCTGATGTGCAGTTCCAAAATGATAAGTTACGTTTAGGAAAACAATAGATTTCAGAGGAGAATTTTGACAGTATTGCATTGTTCTTCAATCTGAGAACAACAAACATACTAAATAACCCTTTTAATGGCCATCCAGAAAAGCAAAGATGTTGTAGGGGTCAATATTTATTATTATAAATCACCAAAAAAAAAAGATAAAACAATAAGTTGTTTTATCTTGACAGTATTGCATTGTTCTTCAATGTGAACAATGAGAACAACAAACATACCAAATAACAGGTAGAGGAGTTGGCATATCTGGCCTGGGTTGACCAGCTATGTCGCCTCAACCCAGATCAGATATGCCTACTGGTTTGTGGTTTCACAAGAGGACATATTTCCCACTCCTAAACTGGTTATTTCTTTAAATATGCTCCAGCTAAATCAACAATCAGGTTAACAATCATATAATTTTAAAAGAATTGGTCCCCTGCCTAGAATATCTGCCGGCAGTCTTGACTAGATCCAATCTAATTTTCTCTTGAATGCTTCCAGTGTTGGAACACTCAACACCTCTGCAGGTAATTCATTCCCTTAACATACTCCTCTAACAGTTCAGAATTTTTTCTTGATATTCTTCCTAAATCTGGCATCCTGTAACTTGAGCCTATTACAGTATTTTGTGTCCTGCACTCTGGGTTGATCAAGAACAGATCCTGCCTCTACTCTGTATGGCTACCTTTCAGGTATTTGAGAAGTACTATCATAGATTCCCCCTCAGTCTTCTTTTCTGGACTGCCAAGTTCTTTCAGTCTTTCTTCATAGGGCTTGGTTTCCAGCCTGCTAATCATCCTGGCTGTCTTCCTCTGAACTTGTTAAAGTTTGCCTACAATAGCATTGGCCTTTTTTGCAGCCACGCCACACTGTTGTTCCTAAAAGGGTGATTTCATAAAGTCATTATCAAGTGAAGACAATTATAAATACCCTAGAATATTAGGAGCAGGTAACTTCTTCAATATAAAAGAAAATCGCATCACAAGGCTGCAGAAATTTGTAAAAACGAAATAAAGGTAGAGACGTATCAGAAAACAGCCAAGTTAAGATCTAGTAGTGGGACTTCTGGATTCAATCCAACAGACACTATGAGCATAATACACCAGCAGACATAACAGTGAGGGAACAAAGAAATGCCTAGATCATTGACACTGAAATTCCAGGGGATACCAGAGTTGAAGTCAAAAGAAATGGAAAAAATAAAATAAAACACAAACTTGAAAAAGATTAACTTCAGTGGCCTTCATAGTCATTGTGGCATTGGAAACAACGCTGTGGAATTTTATGAAATATAATCGGAAACACCATCAGAGCTGCAAAAAGCAGCAGTATTAGGAACAGACATATTACATCGATATTTACCGGATACTTAGGTTTTTGGTTAAACTTTGCATCTGTTATAAAGAACCAGTCCAAGGTTGGGACTTCTATTTTCAAACCAAACACGCACACAATGTTGCCTTCTCAGTATTGCATATCAGGAAGGGTTTTTTTTAAAAAAAAATAATTTTGCAAATCCTTCCTCCCGCAGTATCCTGTATGGATTTCCTGACTTAACGAACAGATGTGGGTTTTTTCCCCAGTTGCTTGACATCAGTTCCCGATGGAAAACAGTCACGACCAGGAAAAAAAAAGTGCCAACTTCAGTTTAAAAGCCCGCCACCGCGAGACACGAGCCGCTCCCCATTCTCCTGCCGCCCGAAGCGAAGGGCGCGCGTCTTGCGCGCACCCGGGAGCCACCCCCGACGGGCTGGCGACAATCCCCCGGATTCCACCAAAGGGCGCGTGGTGGGGCAAGGGGGGGGTTTCCCGGCGCGGCTTCCGGCACTCGGCGCGCCCGGCCTCCCTTCCTGCCCTTCCAGCGTTCAGGAATGAAGGGGCGGGCGGCGGCGGCGGCGGCGGCGGCGCATGCGCGAACCCTTCCCTTCGGAAATCGTTACGGGCGAGGAGCGGCCGGGCAGAGAAACGAGCGTCCCAAGCCCGGAAGAGGCGCGCGCGGGGGTCGTGAGAAGGCGCCGCGAGGAGGGAGCCACGCGGAAGGGGGGGGTGTCCTTGGCTCCGAGAGGTTCGTCTTTGCGCTCTCCTGGATTTGGCCGTCCGACGGCGGGCTGGCACGAAAGGGGGGCGATGGGGGGGGCGAGGACGGCGACGACGACGGCGACTGCGGTGGAAGACACCGCCGGCGCCAGGAGTCCCCGATCTCGCGAGCGGAGGCGGGGTGGGCTCCGGAGGGAGTCCCGGGACGGAAGGCTCTGGCGGATCGGTCGGGGTCTGGGGGTGCCTGCCTGCCCAGCGGTGGGAGTGGATCTTTGCTGAGCCCCCCTTCCCTTCGCGGGCGGCGGCGGCGGCGCTTCTGGGTGGACGAGAGAGGAGCCGTCGCTGCTGCTGCTGCTGGTAACGACGACGACGTTGTGCGGCCGCGCTGTGGGGTCGCTCGCCCACCCGGAGGGCGAGTCCTCGAGGGGGTTGGGGCCATGCCCTTTGGCGGGTGGGGGAGCCACACCTGACCTGAGGACCCACAGCTGCCCTTGGGAGTTGGCGGAAGAGACCCGGGGAACGCTCACCTTTTCAGCATCCCTGCCATTGTCGGTGGTCGCCCCATTGCTGGGCGCGGGGAGGGGGGGTAAAGCGCCTTGCGGGGGAGATTTATCCTGAAACTTGGCTCTTTTGGGTCCCGAGGAAGGGAGTTGGCGCCAGCCAATCGGCTAGATGGGCGGTATATAAATAAATAATGAACGAAAGAAATAAGGACTCCAGAGGACACTTCGCTCGAAGGGGAGTTGAAAAGAATCCGGATTTGAAAGAAAGCACTTGCTTGAATTCGTCTCTTAAGTACTTAATTAGAGAGAGAAGTTCTTGTCTTAATTCACTTTCCAGTTTTCCAAGCAACGTGCCTCCTTTCTTTCCTTCCATTGCGATTCCTTCTTTGCAGGAGGTGACTTGAAGCAATTGTGTTTTGTTTTCATTCTTCTCTTTGTTGATCATTACAATGTGAATCACGGTTCCTGCAATCCAATCCCACGCCGTGTTTACTCGTCCTCCACTGTGTCTTGCGTTTCCTCAAACGCCAAGCCTTGACGTCCTTAAGTCCTTTTTCTGTGTCCTCCTTGCCCCCCCCCACTTCCCATGGGGAAAAGAGGCACTGCTGCAGAAAACATCAGTTGCCAAGTAGCAGCATTCAATTACTTAGTGTCTGATATGTCTCTGCAAAATCAAATATGCTTTAGTCTAAAAGATTTCGACAGTCACCACGAGATTTATGAGTTGGCATTGTTGAAAGTGTGTGTGATGATGACACAAATGGTTGATTAATTTATGTGAGTGCCCAAGTACAAAGCCAGGCACTAGTTATCAAATAGGGAGGACATGTGTGTGTACTTTGTCTCATCTCTTTACAAAATAACAAAAAAATTACAGTGGTACCTTGTATAAAGGAATTAATTCATTCCAAATGAAAATTATGTTAAGCAAATTTTCCTTTATACAAATTTCCCATAGGAATGCATTGAAAACGGAGTGATCCCATTTTTATGTTGTACAGATTCGCCCCATAAGCGATTATGTTAAGCAAATTTCCCCTATCTCTGGAATTTTTTATGTTGTACAAATTTGTTATACAAGGCTCCACTGTACACAAATATTTGTAAGTCCTAGATTTCAGGTACATCAAACAGAACATTGAAGAAATGTGTCAATGAATGTGAAGATATCTGTTTTCAGACAATTATAGCTTTGGTTTAAAATTGCACTTTGTGATTGTTTGATGTAACAGCCTGATCCAAGCTCTTGATATTCTTAGGGTTTCTCTTAGCATCAGTTTTGTTTGTTTAGCTGAAGGATGAAGCAGCAGCAAGAGGCTGGTGGCCCTGGCAGTGGACAAGGAGGGGGTGGTCTGGCGCCTGTTTTTCAAGTTGAGTTTGTTAACTGGAACAAAAATGTCCCAAAATATTGGCTCATCAAGCAGAATGCTCGTAGGCCGGGCCACTCGTAAACTGAGGTATTACTGTATGTGGAGTGTCTGCCAATGGTTAGGCACCCTGGAAAATCAAGATTCTGGACTGCATATAGAAGTTCCACAAGTAGCAAACTCCCTTTCGACTCTCCTTCATCAGTGACGCTGGGATCTGTGCTGCATCCCTTTAAAAATTGCCGGTCGTTTTTTTATGAATAAAACCCTTAAAAGAGCACCAAAAAGATGCTCTAAAAGATCCCAAGGGCAAACGTACTGGCTAGATCTCAAGCCCTCCTATGCCCCGCATCCCGGCAAAAGGGGGGAAAAAACTATGCCAGGGCAGGTTGGTTTTAAAATGAATATAGAACCCCAAGGGTTCCAACTTGCAGCAACGTAAAAAAACATGACGTGTACAAAAGTAAAAAAGCGCTATTAAAGCAAGGGACCATCTTAAAGCAATAAACACAATTCAGTTCACCAGTAAACCCCAAATCAGTCCAGGATTTTAAAACCTTTTTTATGCTAAACCCCCTTTTTGTAGTGTTTGCCAGGAGTAAGATACCTAGAGCAGTGAATAAATCAGACTAGGCTCGGGTTCAAATCACCATGAGGGTTAGAAGCACGTGCTGCCTATGCAAATGGTAAAACCACCCAAAAATTCCTCCTTAAAACATTTTTTAGGGTCATCAAACTAATTTCATTTTTTTGGGCCATTACTCTTGGGGCCCTTGTGACGAAAGGAAATGTATTGTAGCAAAAAAAAGGGGCCCAAACACTTTAAAAATTTGGGAAATTTCATAACCCCTCTATGAAGTCAGTCATCGATTTTTTGACAATCCCCATTGTTGGTTGACTGGTTCTTTTTCCTCCCTACAATTAAAGAGCCCCCTTTCTTTTTGGGGGGGGGGGGGGCTGCACATAATTGGGGTTTTTTCGAAAAATAATCCCCAACAAATATTTTTACATAAAATGAAAAAAATACTCACAGTTCTTAAATAAACTTTTAATGAACCAGCGTGAAAATTGGCTACCCCTTTTTAGGTTGGGGGGCCAAGAAATGTGGTTTCTTTTGAAACTTTTCTTGGCAGCTACAGATTGAAAATGGGAAATGGGAATAAACCCGCTAAAAAGAGGCCTGGGGGAACTTTTGCAAAAAGTAAAATCGTAAGGGGAAGCCAAGTTTTGGGTTTTCAAAAACTTGGGTTTTTTTAATTTGAGGGTATATTTTTTTGACTTGTGAGATGTTAGATAATAAATTTTGCAGCATTTTCCCAAACATATTTATCTTTCAAACAAGAGTTTTTACTACCATCTTATTCAGAATTCAAAAACTGGAATGCTGTGAAGGACGGGTTTCCCCCCTGATTATACCCCGGCTGTAGTAATCAAACAGGATAGTCATCTAGTTCCCCCACAAATTTTAAAAGCCCCAGTAAAAATTTACTCAATTTGTAATTAGACTGGGGTTTAGGTTTAAAAAATAATATCAGACATTCTTCCACTAAATTTTTCCAACTGCTTTGTTGCTAAAAGGGACTTGAAGTGGTCGTATTCCAGAAACATTCCAAAAATAAATGGGGAATCTCTAATCTAGGGTTTGAGATTCTTAGTATGCCTTGTTAAACCTCATTATTAAAAAAAATAATGTACTTTTTTTTCAATTTTCAAAAAAATCCTTTTTTTTCTGGGGGGGAAAATGGAAAAAAACCCCAGGGTTTTTTTAATTTCCCAAAAATTTTTTGGGGAAATTTTACATCTCTACCCCCAATGAGCTGTAAAAATGTTTAAGGAGTTCGTTACTTTTTTTTTTTTCCCCACCCAGAATTTCAAAAAAAGTAAAGGCTTTGCAGAAGAATGCTGATAAAACCCTAAAAATGGGGGTGTGATAGAATGCTCAAAAGGGTTTTTGCCAGCCCCCTCTTTTGTGCATTAAAAATTAAAAACATATTGTGGGAAAACATATAAACTATATAATTTAAAAATTTTTTACTTTTGGATTTCAATGGGTCTTCTGTTTACCCGTTTTTGCCTGCCAGAACTACACGATAAAAAAATGTGATTGTTTTGACAAAATAGTTGCTGAACAAAAATCCCTTAGGGAGGAAATTTCGTTTTGCCCTGCTTAACATTTGCTTTTTTTAGCTATTTTTGCAATTTGCATCCTGACCTGAAGAATTTGTTGCCGAGGAAAAAGGCCGCACTTTCTAAAATCCCAAGCCCATTTTTAAAATACATGCATAGAATGTTGTGGCAAAACATGGGGGGTTATTTTCCAGATTAATAAAACAGTTGTTCCAAAGCCCGCCGTTCCCCCAAGTCTAAAAGGGAAACCCGGAACCCACAATTTGACAAAGCTGCACTTCCTTATTTTTATTTTGTCATTATATCATACCCGGAATTGGGGGGAAGCTTTTTTCTCCTGTGGGAGAGATGGATGACCAAGGATTGAAAGTAGAAGAGAAAAGATTTTAATAGATCCGGAATTTATTTATTTTTTTTTTTTTTGGGGTTTTTTAACCGCCTATCTCCCTTAGAAAAGGCCAAGACGGCTTACGTAATGATGGATTTTTTTCAATTAAGACATGTTGAAGTATTTTAGAACGGGAATAGAGGGGATCTTTAAAAATTAAAAAGATAACATTACATTTAAAAATACAAGAGAATGCGGGGGGGTTTAAAAAGGAGAGTAAATTTCCATGTAAGTTACAAGAGAACACGAGCTGTTTAAAGGGAAAGTAAAGTTCCATGTAAAGTTATGGAATGATGGAAAAACAACATTGAAAACATAGTGTAATGTAATCACATAAGATTATAAGTAGCTATAAACAAAAATTCTGTGTGATCCATAGATTCATATAAAAGAACACATAATAGGTAGTCCATCTTCAGGGAAAGCTAGCCTGAAAAGAAAGGTCTTTGCCTGTTTCCAGAAAGACAACAAAGATGAGGCATGTCCTGGCCTCTAGTTTGGAAGGAGTTCCAAACTCGGGGCAGCAGCCGAGAAGGCCCCTTCATGGGTTCCCCTGAGACGTACCTGTGAAGGTGGCGGGATGGAGAGAAGGGCCTGTCCTGGTGCCTTAACACCAAGTTGGTTCATACTGAGAGATTCAATCTTTTGGGTAGCTAGGACCAAGGCCATTTAGTGCTTGTGGGTCAAGATCACACCTTGAATTGTGCCCAATAGTTGTTTGGCAGCCAGTGGAGCTGTTTAATAGGGGCTGCTGCTTTTTTGGACGTTGAATTTTCCTGAGACTTTTCATCCAAAGGGCAATTACAGTAGTCTAGCCGGGACGTCATAGGGCAGTTTCACGGGGCCCAGAGTGGTTTCTCAAAAAAAACACCCTTAAATGTGAAAAGGCCTCCTGGCCCAGCTGTGACGGGCAAAAGTCAAGGGAGTCCAAGAACACCCCCAAGCTGGGTACTGTTTTTTCAATTGGGGGTGAGCCCCCGAAAAATTTGTTGACCCCTATCCTTGTTTTTCCCTTTTAGGGACTGGGAGCCCTCTTCTTTTCTGGATTTAGTTTCATTTTTTTTCATCCTATCCGTTCATTTACTGCAGCAAAACACTCATGTAAATTGGGGAAAAGTATTCCCTTGGAATCCAGGGGTGAGGGAGGTGTTGAGTGGGTATATTGAATCTGGTGACACAAAACCAAAAAAAAACCCTGATACTCCCCCCCATATTTTATATAGATAGTAAATAACATGGGGGACAGAACGAAGCTGGGGAACTCCACGGTAGTGGCCAGGTTCGACATGAACCCCCAAACACCATTTCTGGTGCTTTGCTGCAGAAGGGGGGGCCCATTTTAATCAGTCCCCCCCAAATTCCCATTTCAGACAGAGGAGTCAGGAGGATGCCGGGTCTTAGTGTAAAAAGCACTGGAGATCTAGAAAAACCAAAAAGAACACAAATCCCCCATCATTTCCCGTGAAGTATTACCAAAGCAACCATGTTGTCTCGTCCCGTAGCCCGTCTGAAACCAGTTGAAATGGTCCAGGTAGTTTATCTCATCCCGAAACCCCTGGAGCGTGAGGGTCAACCCGCTCGGCTTTCCCCTAAGAAATTTGGTTTTTTTTACTGGTCGGGAATTTTTCAGTTCATTGGGGTATGAAACAATTTCTTGGGTTAAAAGGGGGCTTTTAAAAAGAAATTTTTATATTGCCTCCTTTAAACATGCCCGGAAACCTGTCTTTGTGAGGAGGCATCACTACTTTCCTAACCCTCGCATATTTTTTCTGCAGTTTTATGATTTATGAGGGGCAAGAATCCATCACCATGTGGGGCCCCCACCTCCCCAAGGGTCCTGAGCACATCATCACTAGGAAACTGAAAGTATCCTTAATAAGGACGAGGGGGGGGGTGTTTTATTTACAGGCTTGGGGTCAATAGCAGCATCCAAGGGACCTGGATCTGTTCAAATTTTTTCCTACAAAATGTTGTCAAATTCTTTGCAGCGAGATACAGAGTAGTCTGTGTTTTCCCCTGTGGGTCAGGTGTTGAGATTTTGCTATTCTGAAAAGCTGCCAGGGCAATCTTGTTAAAAATCAATGGGGGTAGGAAAAAATGATTTCTTTCCTGCCTTCACTGCCTTGGAGTAAGATTTCCAAAGGCCTTTCCTGTTTTTTATCTTTTTTCATTTGGGGTTTTCTCCCAACACCTTTCGCTCTCGGGACACCTGTTTTAATTTTGCTAATCCCCAAAAACCAAGCGCCGTGGGGGGTCTTTTTTGAAAGGAATTTTGGGAGCTACCCAGTCAATGGTTAGCTCAATTCCTATTCCAAAGGGTACAACCAAAGGATTCAAAAGAATCACCCATCGGAGAGGTGGGAAAATTTTCCCCAAGGTGGTTAGAAAAATATTATTCATCAACCTTCTGGGACTTTGCTTTTGTCATTTCCATCCACCCTGGCTAGGCTCTGAGTACACAAGCCTAAAGCACACCAATTGTGGGTTTTGTCCAGGAAAGGAACCAAAAATTTCCTTTACCTCAAAGCCCCCCGTCCATGTCAGGCAGAAAACCGGTCTAAGGTGTGACCTGCAGGGGGTTGAGGTAAATATCATTTGGGCCCAAAAGTTGTTGCATGGAGGTTGTGAAGTCTTGAACCCCCAGCAGAGCTGCCTCAGCTGGATTTTTTTGTCCCCAAATGATGAGCCCAGGGACTCCAACATCGCCCTTTATAAATTCATAAGTGAGGTAGAAAGTTGGGGTACGGGGAGGGCGATCACCAAGAGAATTCCTAATTTGTCCCTGGCTTTATTATTAAGCACATACATTCAAAACCGGAAATTGGGGAACATGGTCTAAAAAGAGGGGGGTGGAGTTGTGGTAGGGAAATTTCCACCCCCACCACCCCATCCACAGGTCTAGCCTGTTGTTCCACAGAAAACCCGGGGGACAGAGTGAGTTTTACCCCCCACCATCAGCACGTCTCTGAAAGCAAATTGGAAACGCACGTTCTTGCAGGACCAGGTCCTGAATATTGTTTGATTTTTCCCTTCACGTTCTTGCATTTAAGCAAAGTTTTCAGTCCAGGGATCCCGTCATACTTTTTCAGAGCAATTAAAATTTGTTTTATCTTTTGGGGTTATCATAACCTTAGTCTTTCCTTCTTCTGTAGTGCTGGGAAATTAGATGGCTATGTCTTTTTTATCCAAAAAAGTAACAATAGGGTTTTTCCCACATTCTTTGATGTTGTTTTACTCTGGTATTTAACAAAAACTGAGGCGCCAAGTGGGGGCACCAAGTGCACACTTTGCGCGCATGAGACACGTGCCCCAACTCTGGGCCCAGTAATTACCCCGGAAAGGGGGGGGGGAATGGGAAACCTGGGTTTCCCCCCCTCTTGGATTCGTGGGTTGCAGTGTAAGCATTAATAGAGATGGGGGAAAATAAAAAAATGGCATTTCGTTTTTCGTTTTTGTTTGGGGGTCCGTTTCATTTCGTTTGGTTTTTAAGATTTTTTTCAAAAAATTCGTTTTGTTTTGTTTTTCGTTACCCTTTGTTACCATTTATTTCAATTTTTTTGTGATTTTTTTTTTTGCATTTAAAGCAGTTCAATGTTTTGCGTAACGAAAACGAACGGATGACAAATTTTGGGTTTTCTGTTCATTTTGTTTCTTTTAGAGAAAAAATTTATTTTTCTTTTCTACGTGATGAAACAAAAAAAAAAAAGGAAACGAACAATTGTTTTTTCTGCCCATCTTTTACATGTAAGTTTTATCTTATTTTCGGGAGCTTCCCTTTGTCCCTCTCCTACAAGAGATCCTTGTTGCGAGCTCCCAGGAAGGGAAAGGTTACCTTGGAGAGCATGAGGGGCTTAACAGAAGCTGGATATCCTTAGGGATGCATTCTTGCTTGGTTATTTTGTAATTCCATTGCCAAAAAGGGCCCACAATAATAATAAATTAATATTAAAATAAAATTCAAACTGCAAAAAAAGTAGCAGAACTTAAAAAAAGAATGAAAACTAAAAATAAACAGTATTTAAAAAAAAAATTTAAAAACATATGCCCAAATTTACCAATTCCAATTGAAAAAAGAGGGGCGCAGCTTGGGGGTGACCCGGACTCATCCTTGAACTAGGGACTAAAGTATGGTTTGGGCCCGGAGCGCATTTCCCCTTAAG
>JAWVWN010005823.1:0-16766 GCA_037367305.1 Phrynocephalus vlangalii | reverse complement strand
AATCAACACTTATGTAAATCTTGTTGATTCAATAGGTTTGCTCTAGTATGAAAAAATGAATAGGGCTTGTCAATTCCACACGTACATACATTGTGTGGATTCAACGGAATTACTGTACTCTGAACAAAAATGGATTTGGCCCACTCTGAGCTTCTTTCTCACAGTACTGATAATTTGTTATGTGATAGCAGCAGGAAATAAACAGACATGCATAGCATCCCTTTCTGCTTATGGACCACCCAACAGGCAAACAGGGCCGAGATTATTTAGCTCAGATGCCCCAAATTGCCTTCCTCTATTAATTACTGGAGTTATGCTAGCTGCTTAATTGGTTCCCTATGCAATTGCAATTGCTAGTTGTACATATTTCTGCAAGTAGCTTATGTCCCGTCATGAATGCCCAGAATTTGGCATAGTTGTTTTTTTCAACTACAGCTCCCAGAATTGTCCAGCTATCACACACATTGGTTTTGCTCGCTAGCAGTTTCTGAAAGGTAAAGTAAAAAAAAAAAGTAACTTTTTCATGTGTCACATAAGAATAGATAATACATGAATTTGGAATATGCCATGGCTACTGACAGAGCTAGTCTAATAGGATTCAAACTCAAGATGCTGTCCATTCTCTCCTGCTCGTGCAGAACCTAATCAGACTGACATCAGACGGTTACTCCACTGCTACAGTAACCCCCCGCCGATCGCGGGGGTTAGGGACCCACCCCACCCACGATGCATGAAAATCCACGATATGCGGAAGCGGGGGCGGTGGGGGCGGTGGGCGATTGCGTGGCACAACGGCGGCGGCAGGGGGATCTTACCTCCTGCCGCCGCCGCTGCCCACTCGCGCGGCCCCGAGGCTTCTCCGGAGTGCATGGGAGGGCCGCGCGGAGCAACCAGATCGCCCACCGCTGCCCACCCGCGCACCCTGGAGGCTTCTCTGGGGTGCGTGGGAGGGCCGCGCGGAGCGACTGGATCGCCCGCCGCTGCCCACCCGCACGGCCCCAAGGCTTCTTGGGGGTGCGTGGGAGGGCCGCGCGGCGCGACCGGATCGCCCCATCGCCCTCCCACGCACCCCGGAGGCTTCTCGAAGGTGCGGGGGGCAGCGCAGAGCAACCGAGATGTAGTGGGACCGCAATGCCTGAACCGCGAAATGGCGGGGGGTCACTGTACTTACGTGACAACATCTTCCACAGCAATTGAGACAATATACTAGTTCAACAAACTCTGGGCAGGCTTTGTGGCATATGCAGCTCAACAAATAGAACTATCAGGCATTCAGGAATAGCAACAAATGTTATCGCTCCATTGTACTTACCATATGATATCTCATGCAAATGCCTCACTCTGCCTAATGAGATGGATGGGCATGGCTACTACAGTGCTATATAAAGAAAGATTCATCTCAGGGAAGTGGGTAGAAGTGGGACTGTGTATCAAATTATAACAATTGCTGACAAGATGTGTGATGCCTGACTGCACTGGTATGGACATGTCTTGCATGCCGATGAAGAAACTCTGGGCAAAAAGGGTCTGACCCTAGAGGTCAGTGGATGCCAACTGAGAGGATGACCAAAACAGTGCTGGATGAAAACCCTTGACAACAGCATGAAGTTATCCTGGGTTCACCTGGACCTAGCCCATGACTGTGCCACGTGGAAGGCCAAAACAAGAACATTGGACCCCACCACCAAGTGGGACAAACAACAACAACAAGAAGAATCAAACTGAACATTTATTTGATATTATTTGTTTGCTTGATTTGATTTGATTTTTATACTGCCCTATTAGTCCAAGCATGACCCAACATATTATATTCAACAATATGGTGATCTAACACTATTGGACTAAAATTCATACCCCCAAAAGGGGAAGGGGAATTAAAATTAACAGAAGCAGGGATAATCAGTTGCTGAAAATAGTTTTGAATAAGTCTGGTTTCCAGCATTTCCTTGGGTTTTTTCTAGCTTATCTGCTTGGCATTCCTGTTGAAGCCCAGGTTGCCCACTTGTATTCAGAGGTGATCTAGGCAGTAAATATGATTATTCTTAATTGCCCTCTTCCCTGCAGAGCCTGGCCCTCACTATAGTTTACAGGAAAATTGAAGACAAAACAAGTAAGAAAATGGTTAGGGAGGAGATGGAACCTCAGAATGCAATTTGGCTGCAGTCAGGGAGATGTATAGCAAATACTGAAATTTACTTAATTGGAAGTATCTGATAGTCTGGATCCATTCCAGTCAGAGACCGCTACCACACTTTAGATTTGAAACGCCTTTTCCTTAAAGACAAATTGCCTTAAAAATCACTGTCCACTTTTCAAATTGCTTTTTCTGAAGAGCCCCCTTGGCCACACCCATTTTTGACTGCTGTGTCAGTTTCTCTTGCCATGACCACTGGGGGTGGTGATTTTTTAAATTGGTTTCTGCACCGCCTTTTAAAGCAATTTGGTTGTATTTGGGGACACACTACGCCACCTTTTTTTGCCCCCCCCCCCCCCGTTTCTGTTGTTTCCCTGTTGTAGTTTAAAGCAGTTCAGCCAAGTGCGAACGGAGAAGCCGATTGCTAAGCAACCGCTGAAGTGCAGACTGCGGACTGCCAAACCGCTGTAGCGACCACGTGAGGTGATGCAAAATAAAAAGCGGCTGCTCAAGGAAGTGCAATAGCGGCCAGAGTGAAAGTTGCAGCATGGCCCTGTAAGACAATCTCCTAAGGGAGGTGAATGGGGTGCTGTAATCCTGTTAGTTCTCCTGGATCTTTCTGTGGCCTTGTATACCATGCTATCCTTCTGGGAAGGCTATTGAATGTAGGGATCAGGGGCTTGGTTCTACAGTGGTTCTGGTCCTTCGTTCGGGGCCAGTCCTAGAGGGAATGATCATGTCTACTTCCCAGGTCACCTATTAGTACCAGTGGGCAAACTGGGCTTCAACAGGAGCACCAAGTAGATCCATACAGACCCTTCCAGTTCTGTAGTTCCACTGTTATTTGGTTATAATTAAATACCGTAATACTTCTCTTGTCATTTCAGAGTAACAAGAGAACTCTATAAAAACAGCAGTATTTTGTCAAATATTTCTAAAAATGCTTTACATGTACTTTCTTTGCATGCTAGGAACAGCACAACAGGCAAACCCTGCTGGCACCAAGTAACTGATTGTGCTGGCCACAATTTTTCACCCTATAAGACGCACTGGGCCATAAACCCACACCTTGTTTTGGGAGGAGAAAAATAAGAAAAAATGTTTAGTCTAAGGTTTTATGGCAGAGGAAGGGGAGGCTGCAAATGAGGTAATTGGAGCTGTGGAATCCAAGATGCAAAAAGGGAGGCTTGCAAACAAGGTAATTGGAGCTATGGAATACAAGCTGCAAAAGGGGAGGCTTGCAAATGAGGTAATTGGAACTGTGGGATCCAAGCTGCAAAATGGAAGGATTGCAAACTAGGTAATTGGGGTTGTGTAATCCAAGATGCAAAAGGAGAGGTTGGTAAACCAGGTACAGTAATTGGAGCTGTGTGATCCAAATTGCAAAAGGGGATGCTTTCAAATGAGATAAGTGGAGCTGCTGAATCCAGGCTTCGGAAGGGGAGGGCAGAGGCTCTGTGGAGACCTCTTTGCAAACAAGGTAATTTTTGACTGGGGAATCTTGGCTGCAGAAGGGGAGGGATGGGGAGAGGCTCCCTGGAGGAATTCTCTTTGCGAACTGGGTGACTGGAACTGTGGAATCCCGGCTGCAGCACAAAATGGGAGTGGCTCTGTGCAGCTTATCTCTAAATGAAAACCTGTGATATATATGTAGTGGGGACTGCTGTATTCACTCTGTTAGACGCACAGACATTTCCCCTTACTTTTGAGGGTGGGAAAAGTGCATCTTATAGGGCAAAAATATGGTAATTTATAGCTCACCAATTACACCAAAACTGCACTTCATAACTGCTAGTTTTGCTATGTAACACTCAAAAATAGTTTGCTATAGGTAGCTCTGTCATATATATTTAGTAATTTTCAAGCTCCAGATAAGAAGAATATGAGGAAGCAATGCCATTCTATTTATAGCTATAACACAGATTATGATGAAAGGTGGCATCACTTTTTGTACAGTTCCTTTGGGAAACTACAGGTTTCAGAGTTACAAAGCTGTTAAGCTATCATTAATTTACAAAGAATTAAATTAAATGCAGTTTTATTCAAGAACAAGTGTCATATTTCAAAACAATGTTGCCCTTTATTATAAAACACAACAATATAAGAACACAGTAAGAATGTGTTTCATTCTTGCATGAGCTTGCATATATTTGAAAACAGGGATTAAAAATATAATCATTATAAAGGCACTCCAAACATGAACACTCTCTGTTCTCTGTTTCCATTTCAACTGTCAAAATCAACAAATGACTGATTCCCCCGTTCATAAATCCACATATATGAGAAAGTAATGTTACAGTATATGTAAGCATCATATACTGGATTCTCTGATGCCAGTTCTGGTGGCTCCTCATTTCCTTTATACTTTATCAGCCATGATAATTTTAGCACAAGTGAGCATATTATAAATCAAATATCCAGTCCATCTTTTCACACAACATTATGAGTGAAACTACACAGCAAGGGAAAAGGTGGATTAACTTGCATTCTTTCACTGTCAAGTCACACAAGCAGAGAAAAAGAACCTTCTAACCGAAATTCTTTTTGAAGTTCCTGCAGGTGGGGTGATCCAACGGAACTTCCTCAATAACTTATTTCTGTATCTTATCACTCTGTCTGGAAGAACTTGTTAAGTTGCAAACAACCAGGATTGTCCATCCAGGAAAATATGTTGCCACCCAGGGGACATCTTTTCCTGCAAGTACAATGCTGTTTGTTTGCAGAGCCTCAGTCAAGATGGACATTAACTGTTTGATGGTTCAGCCCAGTTTGGCGCACCGTGCCTGCCTGTGTGCTCTGTGGGCACTGCCCTCCCCTCCCCAACCTCCTACATGTGATCCATCACTCCCCAGCGGCAGTGCGCTTCCCTCCTCTGCATGATCCGTCACTCACTCAGCATTGCATGCTTCCCTGCCCTGCCTGCTCCTCTCTGTGGGGGCTGCTGCAGGAGGCAACGGAGGGAAGTGTCCACTGCTGTCAGTGAGTGGGTGACTGCACGGAGGAGGTGGGGGAGGGAAGTGCACAGTACCTGTGGGACTGGGTGGGGCTTCCTCCTGTATAGTGCTGTAACTTGGAAAACGTCTTATAACCCGGGCAGCTGGTGATGGGGCCTGAGAGCTCAGGTTTTACCAGAGGCCGCCGGCTTCCTCTTCACAAAAAGCCATAGGTCCGAGGTATTCACAGGGATAAATCGCCTCCTCCTAACATACACACGCGCACACACTCCTCTCATGGCTCACACTGACCCTTGATGGTAATTAAGATGCAACCCTCGCGTTATTATTTCCGCTCTCCGCACCCCACCCCTCCCCCAAATGCCAAACGACTCGAAGACGTCTCGAGCTCCGCCGGCTGGGAGTTAATGAAGAATGTGCTTGACCTTTGCAGCCGCTCGGATTAAAGTTTAGAGGGGGGGGAAGGGGGGGGAGTGGCGCAAGGAAAGCAAGATGCTCCGGCTCAGCTCAATGAGTTACCAATCCACCGCCCTGATTAGACGGATCACAAGAGGCTGTGTCGGGAGGCTGGCGCAGCTCCGGCAATTAGGCGCTCGAGCAGGAAAAGTGATTAAGGGCAGGTTTTGTTGCGCTGCCTCGCGTTGGGCCGCCTCTCCTGGTGTATATGGTGCGGCTCTCCGTTAGTCTTTTGGGATGCTCTCAGGCTTTGCTCGCTTCTCTCTCTCTCTCTCTCTCTCTCTCTCTCTCTCTCTCTCTCTCTCTCTCTCTCTCTCACTCACACACACACACACACACACACACACACACACACACACACACACACACACCGCCGACTCCCGCTCCTCCGGTGCCTGGAGGCATGCTGTGTCTTCCCGGGGAGGGGACGCTGAGGCTTTGAGAAACAAACAAACAAACAAAAAACACGGAAAGGCAGCTTTGTGTTTTGCAAAACAGAACTGCTACGACGGCAAAGGAGCATTTGGGGAGGGGGCGGCGGCTGCGGCGCTCTTCCCACCTTTTCCACAACAGTAAGAAAAGTGACTGCTGTTCGGGGACACTCATTTTGTATTAATCACTACCGAGAGTGGCGATTAGGAAGGAAAGGACAGCGCAATAATCCTCTCCATGTTTGGTACTTTTTTTTTTGCATCTCAAGGGCTCCGCTCCAGGGCGAGATCCTTCCTCCCGTCTGTGCAAATTACCCTTAATCAAGCAAAGAAGATTCATGTCATGCTTATATTTCAGGACCCAGAACAATGGGCCGGAGGTATGGTTGATTCCTTTCAGATGTTTGGGAGGGGTGGGCAGAAGCCCTCCCACGAGTTGCCCTCCTTTGCTTTCAGTCCCAGAGAATTTAGGCAGGGCTTGGTAGACTTACGGCAGATTCCTTAATTTGAAGAATGCCGCCTGCAACAAGAAGTTAAAATGGGTTGTGGGAATGCACACTGCCCCGGGCGATGTAGTCTCGGTTCTAAATGTATGGCATGAAATTATGGACTCTTGACACTAGCAAACGGCCTGTAAAGAAGACAGAGGCATTTGCAATGCGGATTTATCGCAGCATGTTAAAAATGTATAGGATCAAGAGGGGGACAGGAAAGAAGTGTTCAAGGGAATGCTTATAAACCAGAAGAAAAAGGCAGATCTTGATGGATCCTCTTGCTTTCATATGATTTTAACATCGGAAGCTTCCCAAATCACCATCAAATCACACATCTCATTAATGGTTAACTATTACAGAATAATAATCATGCATCCTCCAGTGCATGGCTCCGCAGTGGCGTCAAAACATAGATCCATCTCATGGATCGATCAGATTTCAAATGATTTTTATATTGGATCATGATAAAACCACTATCACATATAGAGCCCATTTCTGTCCACAGATTACACACCAAAAATCATGGGTCAGTCACTGCAGTGGCGCAAAAACATGGATTGAAGGCACAGATCCACACAGATCTACCGGATTTTTAACCAGGATCGCCCCCAAACCAGTCTAACTTTCTAGAAGGCTTCTCTGCCCACTGATTGCTCACCTAAAATCAGGGGTCCGTCAGCGCATGTCTCCACGGTGGCACAAAAACATGGATCCAAGGCACATACCCACACAGATCTGCCTGATTTTCATTCAAGATCAACCCAAAACCAATCTCACATCCTAGAACCCATCTCTGTCCATTGATTGTATATCAAAAATCAGGGGTCCATTAGCGCATGGCTCCACAGTGGCACAAAAACATGATTCTGAGGTACGGATCTACACGGACCTACCTGATTTTTATTCGAGATCAACCCAAAACCAATCTCAAATCCTAAGCCCCATGTTTACACACAAATTGCATGTCAAAAATCAAGCACATGGCTCCACAGTGGTGCAAAAACATGGATCCAAGCCACGGATCCACACGGATCTATTGGATTGTGCCCACGATTGTCCCCAAACCAATCTCACATCCTAGAACCCATCTCTGCCCATGGATTGTACATAAAAAAATCAGGGGTCTATTAGTGCATGGCTTCACAGTGGTGCAAAAACATGGATCCAAGCCACGGATCCACACGGATCTACCAGATTTTGACCCAGGCATGCCCCCAAACCAATCTCACATCCTAGAACCCATCTCTGCCCACAGATTATACATAAAAAATCAGGGGTCCATCAGGGCATGGCTCTACAGTGGCGCAAAAACATGATTCCGAGGCACGGATCTGTTTCAGCTCTCTAAATATTTATAATTGAGATATTTCTACACTATTTGTATCAATATTATTAATTTTATTATTCTTTGTTGTTCTTGATTATTAATATTATTGTTTTATCGTATGTGTGTATATTGTGTTTGCGGAATTAAATGTTGCAAGCCGCCCACAGAGGCGTTTTGGCCACATTGTCAAGCTATAAATAAACTAATTGATTAAGTAAGTAAGTAAATGTATCAGTGAGATATAAATTACTTCAGAATGTCCTGCCAAACTAGCCATGTTTTTAGCTGCCTTTTAAAATAGTCCAAGGACAGGTAAGAGAGATTTCAGGGAGGAAGTCATACCAGAGATATGGGGCAACCACCAAAAAGGTGCAATATCTTGTCTTCTGCACTAACCTCAGGGTAACCTGACTTAACTGCCCAGTTTGAGAGGACCGTATGCTACATGCAGAGTCTCTTGGCTGAAGGCATTCTATCAGGTAGGAACGTCTCAAACCATTTAGGGCTTTATATCCCAGAGTCATTACCCTGAACATGTCATGGAAATGTACAGGTAACCAGTGCAGGGCAGCCAACTTTGTAAGATATAATTATTTCATCTCAACCCAGTAACTAACCTGGAAGCCATGTTCTGGACCAGCTGGAGCTTCCACACCAGCCTCAAAGGTAGCCCCACATAGAGGCCATTTTAATGTAGTTGAGACTTGAGACTACCAGCATATTGATTGAGGTGACGAGACCCACAGTGTCCAGGAAGGGATGCAGCCAGGCTATATGCCTGAGATGAAAATAGGCTTTGCAGACCACAAATCGCCACCTGGGCTTTCATGGATAGCGTATGGTCCAGGACCACACTCAGGCCTCAAATCTCTTCTTTCCAAATGAGGGGGAGCTTCCCAACCAGCAGACAGTCAGGGCCCAAATGGCAGGATCTTTGTCTTGCCTGAGTTCAGTCCCAGTCTATTTTCCCTCATCCTTCCCAGCATGGTCTCAAGGCAGCACTCAAGGCACACAAAAACATGGAAGGAGATCTACTTCAGTGTGTCATCCATGGGCAGAAATGGGTTCTAGGGCGTGAAATTGGTTTTGGGTTGATCTTGAATAAAAATCAGGTAGATCCATGTGGATCCGTGCTTTGGATCCATGGTTTTGCACCACTGCGGAGCCATGCGCTGATGGACCCATGATTTTTGGTGTGCAATCTGTGGACAGAAATGGGCTCTATATGTGATAGTGTTTTTATCATGATCCCATGTAAAAATCATTTGAAATCAGATGGATCCGTGAGACGGATCCATGTTTTTGCACCACTGCAGAGCCATGCGCTGGAGGATGCATGGTTATTATTGTGTAATAGTTGGACATGAATGTGATGTGTGATTTGATAGTGATTTGGGAAGGATCCCATGTAAAAATCATATGAAATCAAGAGGATCCATCAAGATCCGCCTTTTACTTTCTTCCAAGAAAATGAAATGCAGAATGTTACAACATTTAAGTCAAGCAATGAAAAATAAGAATTGTAGGCTATTGCAAGCTCAGGTAAAGCTAAGCTTTACAAGTTAAGGTAGAATCAAGGGAGGAAGAAATGCAGGGAGGAGAAGAACTTATTGGCCCAAGCAAGTTGTGATTTATTGAAGCAGAAATGAGGAAGCTCTGATCCTCCACATGTGAGGACCTCTTCCAGTCAGACCTACTCATAATTGAAGTTGGTCAAAGATGATGGGAGTTACTCTCTGGGAACATCTTGGGAGGCAGGGGTTCTCCATCCCTGCTCTAAGTCATATATAAGTGGGAGGGGCCTTTTATTGGGAACACCTAGGCCAGGGATGGCAAACATTTTGACACCGAGTGCCGGTGGGGGAGTCGAGATGGGTGGCAGCAGGGGGCAGGGGTAGGGGTGAGGGCAGCAAGGGCGACAGGGATGGCGGGGTCAGGGTCATCGGCAGAGGTGGGGCGGGGGGCAAGGAAGGCGGCAGTGGCAGGGCAGGGAAGGCAGTGGTGATGGTTGGCAGTGGCAGGGGTGGCAAGGGTGATGGAGATGGGGATGGCGGCTGCAGCGGGGGGATCAGGATCAGCGGCAGTAGGGCGACAGGGGTGGGGTGACGGCAGCAAGGGTGATGGTGGCGGGGCCGGGGGCAGGGGCGGTCATCGGGGGGCAGGGATGACGACGGGGGCAGCGGGGATGGTGGTGGCAGTGGCAGGGGTGGGGGCGATGGTGGTGACAGCGGCGATGGCAATTGGAATGGTGCCAGCAGGGTTGGTGGAGGTGGGGGCGGGGGCGGGGTAATTGGTGGCACCGGCAGGGATGGCGGCATGCCTGGCAAAAGCTCTCTGCATGCCTCCTTTGGCATGCATGCCATAGATTCGCCATCCCTGCCCTAGGCTTCTGCCCTTGAAGCAAGATGTTCAGAGCCAGATCATCTATTTTTTATCTAAAGCTTTTTTTTAAATCTAGATAAGCTGTGCCCACTGTGAACCCGTGGCTTAAATTCTTAAACCAGAATGTTCTTCTATGCCCTGGACCATGCTTCCCATCTATTTTTCCTTGAAGGATAACCTGCAGCGGATGGTATTTGTATTGCACATTATGTGACCAAAATATTGTAATTTTCTTTTTATGGTATTGAAGATGTCCACTGTAGGAAAACCTATCCCCCCCCCCCCAAAGAGGTTGATCTCATTGTTGAACCAGTTGTATCTTTAAGCAGGAAATTATTCAAATGTGTTGACAATTGGAGCTTTATTCATTCACATTTTTATTTCACTCCCAAGAGCTCAAGATACCTTGTACTAACCCTCTCACAACTCCATCTTAAAGAAATGGGTGAGACACTAGCTTTGCCATTAGAAACGGAGCTTCCTCAGCATCCTAAGGATGTTAGGATTTACTGCCATCAGATTTCGCAGCTCTGCAAGTTGCAAATTTTCCTGTTTTCATTCTTTTCTTTGTCTTCAGGGAAGAAGCATGGGGTACACTTGCAAGTTGATTACTATAATATCTGGAAACTTTGGGAAAGCATGCCTATTTGAAGGGATACATTTTGGTCATCTTTTAATTGTAAAACTGACATCTCCATTAGTGTCCTTCTATTCACTGCAAACCAGCAGATGTGACTGGTCTGAAATTGCTAAATAAGCTTCATGTTTGAGTAGGGAATTTGAACTCATTTCTTGGGTTCTGGGCCAAGATTCTAGCAAATACGTCATACTGCCTCCATTTAGAGAGCTGCTATGGCATAGAGAAATAAATTTGGGAATACGCCAGTTAAACTCTCACCGGAGTCATGAACTCACTCCATTGGATTAAGCAGGCAAGCTACTTTAAGCCTTGTAGGATCTGCAGTAGAGATGGGCACGAAACGAACAATTTTTGTTTCCGTTTTCATTTTTTCGTTTCGTTTTGTTATGTAATGAAACGACAAACAAATTTTGTCTCTAAAATGAAATGAAACGAACAGAAACACCGGAAATTTTGTCGTGCGTTTCATTTCCGTTACTGCAATATGAGTGAATTGCTTAAAATCCTAAAAAAAATCACAAAAAATGAAATAAATGGTAACGAAATGGTAATGAAACGAATGAAAACAAAACGAATTTTTTGCAAAAAATCACAAAAAATGGAAACGAACCGAAACGGTCCCTCCAAATGACAAACGACAAACAAAATGCCATCTTTTTGATTCGTGCCCATCTCTAATCTGCAGTATGGGCAGAATGATCATTGCTACTTGCGAACTACTGTGATGTTGTGGCCAACGTGTTTCACTCCAACTAGGGAGATCAGGGTCCAAACCCCTGTTCAACAGCAACATTCATTAGCTAACAGTGTGCTGCCCATACATGGTCTCTTGTTGTGTAATCCGCCTGTCAAGGTTTTTGTGAAATTCCATAGTAGAAACTCTTTGTATACGATTCAGTCCTCAGGGAAACCAAGCCGGTACAGTAAATAGTACCATATTGCTTTGTTATAATTATGAGAGCCTTAATGCACCTGAAGAGCCTTAAGCACTTCAGGAAAACACTGAGTTGTGGCTATGTTCATCAGGCAAAGGAGGAGCAGAAAAAAGGTTGTGTGATTGTCCCATTGTAGACTGAGAGGACAATTTATTTAATTTAGAACAATGATAATAAGCTGTGAAACAACTTCGTTCCTAAAGAGATTGCTTATGGGTCAAGTTCTGTTTGTAGTCCTTAACATTTACCAGCTTGTTGCTCTTGTAAAGTAAATTTTTCCTTTTATATTATGACAGTTCTGTTTCTTCTAGGGCAAAACTGTAAATCAAACAAAACCCTAGTAATGATTGTGTGTTTTTCCTTTTTTAAAAACATTTGTTTCCCTACCCTGGGAATGTGAACTACTGTGCATAAATGTAAATAAATGTTAAGGCTTTCCAATTGTCAATGGCATTTTCTGTCCGTCTGGTTGGCTTTAGGGGGCAGAACCCCCCACCCATGGGACATGTTTGTGGACAATTGACTTGTCTATCCTTCTTGGATCTCCATTGACCTTGAGCACAATCATATTTATTTATTTATTTTTGCATATTTTTACCCCACTGTTCTTCTTGGAAAAAGACCCAAGGCAGCTTTCAATAGTGCGGGAAAATAAATAGCCCAGTGCATTTAAGTCATATTCAAGTTTAAGAACAGGGAATTGAGTTGCATCTTACAGCATTAGGGGGCAACATTAAAGCTAAAAGAGAATGCGAGTAGTTAAAGAAACAATGAAAAGTTCCATGAGGGATGGAACTAAAATTGAAAACACAGGTGCATTTATGAAGTCAGTCATCATGTAAAGTAGACCATCTAAAGTTATGAGGGATGGAAACAAAACATTGAAAACATACTGTCAATGTAATCATACAAGGAGAGGTATAAACACAAAGTTATAAATGATTATAAACACAAAGTCTGTGTAGTCATTTATGGTAAATTCATATAAAAGTCACATCGTTCAGGAAAAGCTTGCCTGAAGAGAAAGCTCTTTGCCTGTTTCCGGAAAGACAGCAGAGTTGGGGCAGTCCTGGCCTCTAGTGGGAGGGAGTTCCAGTCTGGGCGTAGCAGTCAAGAAGGCTCTTTCTTGTGTTCCCATGAGACGTGAAATGTCTTGCTGGAATGAATGGGGACTCTTGAGTTACAGTGGTTCTAGTCCTTCAAGCAGGGTTGGTCTGAGCAAGTGGAATGAAGGGGCTATGCTATGAAGGAATGCAACTTGAGGGGTAGGGATGTGTGCACTGGAGGGGTGCCAAAATGACAAAATACAATTTCTACTGGTGGTGGTGGGAAATTCATGTTTTCCCCAGGTGACACAGACCCTGGTTGTGGGCCTGATGCTGTGGCCATCAGGTGGTGAGATTTTACAAGGCTGCCTCTGATCTCCCATGCTAGGCGAACCTATCTGAAGTCTCAGAGTGTGAGGTGTCATTCATGTGTTAATGACACCCAACATCCATCTCTTTGTTTAACTCCAGGCAGGTAATGGATGATCTGAGCAAATGTCTTATTGATAGGCATGGTAGAGTTGAACAATCTCAAACATAATACAGATAGTTTAAAAAATGATCATGATTGGAAAGGAATCCAGTCCGCTGTAGCTTGGGATATGTTCTCATTTTGCAGTTCAGATACAATATTTTTATCTAGGCCATGACCACCTTGGTGATGGTATCAGGACTATGGAAAGCCGTGGTTCATTGGGATAAAAACTAAATTTCTTGCATTTTTATTTTCCCAATTGAATGTTGATTTTTGTCCTGATACTGAGATGTTAGAAATTGGGCTTGTTTTCTCAGAAGACTTCTAATGCTCATCATTTTGTAATTTTAACCCATTCATTCATTCAAATGTAATTCTATGACTAAAATAATTTTATGAATTAAGAAAAAGGAAACATCGATTCTGTACATCCTAAAACTAGCATTGGAATGAAACAGGTCTTTCCCCAGAAATCCAAGGTTTGCTATTTGATATCACAAATGGGAAACACAGAATCAAATGTGCACAATTACTAGAGATGGGCACGAATCGAAAAAATGGCATTTTGGTTTTTCATTTTTCATTGAGGTTTTCATTTCGGTTTTTTCATTTTTCGTTTTTGCAAATTTTTGAAAAAAAATCATTTTTGTTTATTTGTTTTTTGTTTTTCATTTTTACCCGCTTTTGGTGCAATTTTTAAAGCATTTCCGTGTGCGGGAGTCCCCCAACGCTCCAGACCAGAGGGAAAACACTAAAAAAAATGATGCTGGCAGAGACACAGTATAGACTAGGTACGTAGGGAGGCTGCAAAAGCAGTGGTGGGTGTTGCCTAGGGTGCAAGGCAGCCGCAGAGTGACTGCACTGTGGGGACGGGGAGGGTACTCACCGAGAGGTACGCACGCATGCACATAGGGAGGCTGCAGGACTGAAGCTAGAGAGAAATCTCTTCTTTCTCTCCCCTAAGAGCCAGGCTGCAGCCGGCAGGAACACAGAGACGCACACCTGCCTGGCTGGCCTAAAGTGAAAATAACGAGTTGCAGAGACAGCAATCCCACCTTAACTCCCACCACAGACTGCAAGGAGGATGGGGGCTGCCAGAGCTTTTTATGCCCTCTGTGGCTGCCAGACCTGCTCAGTCTGCAGCGTGGGCACACTATTGGTTGAAGTTGTCCAAGAATTTACATGATCCCATCACATGGCTTGCCTCCATTTTGTGGCTGGCGACTTCCATTTTGTCATCCTTAAAGGGAAAAGAAAAATGCATTGCGATGGGAGAAGACAAAAACAAACGTTTTAAGGACCCCATCCCCCCCAGTAGATATTATCAGACAGTATAAATAATTAACATTGCGTTTTTATGGATGTCCAGGGCATTTTTTAACATTTAAAACAGCTCATTTCTTTGCACGTCGCCATTAACGAAAAACGAAACGTAACGAACCTAATTTTTGTGGTTCTGTTCAGTTCGTTCCAATTTAATCACAATGTTCATTATTCATTTTGTTATGTAATGAAATTAATAACAAAAAATGGAAACAAAACAAACGTCATTTTGTGCCCATGTCTAACAATTACGGTAGATATTACTATATTTGAAAAATGTGACAGTTCAGTTAATTTAAAACCTATTCACACTTCATTTATACTGATATATATTTATGTATAGTCACATAGTGTATAAACTGCTTGATTCAAAGAGATGCCTTTTCTTTCAATATATTTCTTGAACTTTGGAAAGGTTTTCTAGGCCATGTTTGCCTACCCAGCAAAATTGACTTGTTATCCATTCTGTTTCAGGAGCACACTGCTCTAAAATTGCTTTTTAAAATACCTAAATGATATATTGTTAAAACAGCAAGTAAATATGTATAGGGGGAAAACATTAGAAAGTAGTATTGGAAGAGGTTTCATAATGCAAAATTTCCCTTGGCAGTTATTTGGTTATACTGTAGACCGCCTTATTTCTCGAAGGCCACTTGGTGGGTTGTTTCTCCAAACTGAAAAGAGAAGTGTGGATGAATGTCACACTAAGGGAGTGGGACAGAATTCTGATACATCACTTAACAGTTGAAAAAAATGAAGGGAAGATGTGTGGCATCCATACACTGTCAATGACACTGAAGTAGGGATGGGATCCTTACCAAAATTTATTGTTAAACTGATTGATTTGTTTTCCTCCCCCCCTCCTATGCCTCAGTTGTTATTTATCTCCAATCTTGATCTGCCTGCCTGCAGCTCACCAGCAGCTGAGCTCTTCGCTTCCCTGCACTGGCTGTCCCTGTATCTGCAAGCTGATTTAAAGCAGGGGTGCCCAAACATTTTGCAAGGAGGGTCATATTTGGTGATGTGAAAATGGGGAGGGGGCTGACCATTTGGCCACATTTGGCCCCCAGGCCAGACTTTGGAGAAACCTCTAGGACATGCAGGGAGGTGGGGAGGATGTTGCAGCAATGAAGCCAGGGGCGGGTAGGCTGGGCAGGTGGTAGGGGGGACAGACAGAAGCAGGGAGGGCAGTAAAGCTGTAAAACTGCAAGCTGACATCTCCATCTGTTATGGGGAGGGGCCAGCTGGTGGGGATGCATGACAGGCTGAGCCAGTGGGGAGAGGAGGCTGAGGGCAACTCCAAATTTGAAAATGGACCGCATTTGGCCCCCGGGCCTGACTTTGGACATGGCTGATTTAAAGTTTAAACTGATTGTTTCTTTCCTGATTAAGTAGGACTAGAGAGGTAAATTTTAAAATATATTTTCCTTCCTCTCACCGATCAGCTGTTGAGCTTATTTCTCTGATCCCTGTGCAGCAGCTAGCCCTTAGATATCCTGCTTGTTTGTAGAGGGGTCTTTGAAAGATTTAAGGAGTATCTTTGATTTAGGACAGTGGCCTCCCTGTTAAATAAAAAAGGAAAGCTCTCCATTATTTATAGCCTTACAAATTGTTTAGTTTTGTGAGGAAAATTCTTCTAAAAATCCATTATTAATGAAACAAAAGAAAATGAAGACTGAAATGAAACAAAACAAGACGAAATGCTGTATTTCCGTTTTGTGCCCATCTCTACACTGAAGATATAAGTGGGGAAAATCCACCGATTAGGAAAAATGTTTACTAAAAACACATGAATTTCCAAGTGGGAAATGCAAGGAAAGGAACACCTCTCACAAGCCAAAATGCTACTGAAATTGAGATGAGAATGATGGAAAGGATGTGAAGATTTTGACATTCTGTCACATTTATCTCAATCCTTTGTTTCAAGCTCAGCTGAAGTGGTTCTTTTCCCGATATCCTTTCAGGTTCACTGATTGCCTGAGGGAAAATTGTCCTTTAGATTGTTTTGACCCATTGTGCAAGGGGTGGTGCTTTGGTGCTGTTCACTTTGTGTTTGAAGCAAAACTTATCAGGTTTACACTTCCTGAACAGCTCTACACATAACCTCTTGTATTAGCATGACTCAGAATTTTGTGCTGCAGTTCACTGGACAAGAGCAACAGCAGTGAA
>JAWVWN010005820.1:0-13261 GCA_037367305.1 Phrynocephalus vlangalii | reverse complement strand
CAAAACAGCTCTGTTGGATGACAGAGGAAGCAATGCGGTTGGTGAATCACCACCGAATAGGCCCAATAATGGCCTCTAAGAGCCTTTTCACACCACCCCTAAGATCCGCTGGCCACTTACATTCAGACCAGAGATCTTAGGGGTTTGTCGCTGTTCCTGCATTCCCACCCCCTCCGCACTTCCTTGCTTCTGTCTGCGTGAGGGGAGGGAGAAAAAACAGGAAGAAAAGAGACGTGGCTCCCCTCCGTTCTGCCTCTCGCTCTTGCCGCGGCAACATTCCAGTCTCTTAAGTAGCTCTTATTTTTTTTTTAAATGTTTTTTATTAAATTTTAAACTACATACAACATAAAAAAATGAAGGTAAAAAAAAAAAACTACAACAAACAATATAAGTGCACCCCCATCCCACGGGGCCATCCATACATTCTTATTCGTTGCTCCGTCTTCTATTCTTCTAGTAGTCTTCTTAAAGTTCTCTTCTCCAGAATTGTTGTGAGATATTCGTGGACTCTTTCCCTTTTCCTTCGACTAGTACATAATCTAAAAATTTACCCCAGATATCGTAGAAAATGTCTTTTTTCATTTCTCCTCGTTTAACCTTTAAACTGCAGGACAGTTTATCGTTTATAGCTATATCCCAAAGTTCATTATACCAGTCTTCCATCTTGAATTCTAGTTTTGACTTCCAGTTTTTTGCTATAATTAATCTAGCAGCTGTCATAAAATTTGCTATTAGTTCCTTTGTTGTAACAGCATAATCTTTACTTGTTAACAATGATAATAATGCTATCTCTGGATTACAATCTATATCCATCTTAATCATATTACTTAGCTCTAAAAACACTTTTTCCCAGAACCTTTGGACTATTTCACATTCCCACCAAAGATGCAAGTAAGTACCAAGCTCTTTTTCACATTTCCAACATATCTTAGAGTAAGCAGGATTCATTCTATTTAGTCTTACTGGGGTTAAATACCATCTAGAAACCAATTTGAAGTAGTTTTCTTTTATCCTGACCGATAATGATCTCAAAATTCTCATATTCCAAATTTTCTTCCAGTCTTCTTTCTCTATCTGTACATTAAGGTCTTGGTTCCAAACTTCTCTCAAGGTATTTAACTCCTTCATTTCTGATAATTCCCCTAATATTTTATATATTTTACGTGTTATTCCTTTCTCTGAATTTTCCTGTTCAGACTCAAGCGATAATAGGAAATGTTCAAATTTTGTGCATTCTCTGATTTGATTATTTCTCTTTCCCCAGTCCTTCATCCATTTTCCTAGTTGAATATAATTTAACCATGTTAAATCACTGGGTTGCAAAATATTTTTTATATCCTGAATTGTTTTAATCTTGAGCATCCAATCCTTTAGTCTAGCTATTTTCTTAATTTTAAATAACTCCAAATAATGCTTCAAGTTGTCTGGAAAGCTTTCCAAGTCAGTAACTAAAGCCAGTGGGGATCCCTTCGGAGACAAGATTTTCCTATATGTTCTCCATGTAACAATTAAACTATTCAATAGGGGGTTGTCAATCTTTACTTTGTTTTTAACTTCCGTAAATAAAAATGTGTTTATTTCCCCCTTTATATCCAAAGACTCTTGCTCCCACCATATTAGCTTCTGTGGTTTAAAAAGAATTTCCCCCAAAGAACTAAGTTGATTGGCTATATAATAATTTTTTATATTGGGTATACCTATTCCTCCTACTTTCTGAGATCTATACCATAGACTTTTATTTATTCTTGATTTTTTTCCCTGCATTACAATACCTATTTATCATGTCTTGGAGAGTTTTAATTTCCTTTTCTAAAAACTGAACCGGTAACATTTTAAAAATAAAGTTAATTTTTGGAAGTATTTTCATTTTTATCAATGCAATTCGGCCAAACCACGATAATTTTAGTTTAGAGTAGGATAATAATTTGTTTTTCATCTCTTCTTCTAATTTCAAAAAATTTCTTTCTTTAGTTTTAGTAAATTCTTTATGGAGTTCTAATCCTAGATATTTAATGCTTTTCCCCGGTTTAAGTCCGGATTTTTCAATCATCTTTAAGTCATGTTTTCCATAATTGAACAATAAACTCTCTGATTTTTGCCAGTTTACACATAATCCTGTTATTTCTCCAAATTCTTCTAAATGAGTTTTTACTCTTTGAATATTCTCTATTGGGTTTACAATAGTCAAAAGAGCATCGTCCGCGAATAAACTGATTTTAGTTGCCCCATCTTTCCCTATACCTTTAATAGATTTGTCATCCCTTATGGCATTTGCCAGGAGCTCTATAACCATACAAAAAAGGACTGGAGAAAGAGGACATCCTTGTCTAGTTCCTCGGCCTAGGGTGATTTGTTCAGTCAATCCATCATTAACTATTATTGAGGAAGTGCCCGTTGAATATAGTTGATTTATTACTCCCAAAAAGGATTTCCCAAATCCCCATTTTTTTAACAATATTTTTAATGTGGGCCATTGAACACAATCAAAAGCTTTAAAAAGATCTAGAGGTAACATCCCAGCTTTAGTAGTACTCTTTCCCATTTCATAAAGAACATTCAAATTCCTTCTAATAATATTTGCCATTTGTCTACCTTTAATAAAACCACATTGATCCTCTTTAATATATTTAGCTATGAACTTATTCATTCTTTTAGCCAAGATTGCTGTGAAAATCTTAGCATCTTGATTTAATAAGGATATTGGTCTGTATGACCCAATATCCATTAAATTTTTATTAGGTTTTGGGATTAAAATAGTTAAAGAATGGGTCCAAGATCTCGGAATTTGTTCTCCATCCAAAATTTCATTATATAGCTTCTTTAATTTAGGTATTAATACTGCTTTAAAAAGTTTGTAAAATTCAGGTCCCAGAGCGTCCACTCCGGGCGTTTTATTATTCTTTAGTTTGTCTATTACCTCGCTTATCTCTTGGTCTGTAATAGGCTTTTCCATTTCCAGCATATCTTCCTGTTCCAAGACCCTCTTTAAATTCTTAGTGATGTACCTTTCTATATCCTCCTTAGGTTTATTTTTTGCAGTGTATAACAACTGATAAAACTCTTGTATAGCTAACAACTTTTCCTTCATTTGTGTGCATGTCTTACCTGAGGAGTCTTTTATAATCCCTATTGTATTCTTGTCTTGTCTTTTCTGTGCTAATCTGGCTAAAAGTTTTGAGTTCTTGTTGCTGTATTCAAAAAAATTTCTTTTTAAGTACAGAAGATTCCTTTGTGTTTGTTGTAAATCTAGATCTTCTAACTCTTTTTTCCTTGCTTCAATCAACCTCAGTATCTTATTATCCTTAGTAAGAAAGAATTGGGATTCTAAATCTGCTATTAATTTTTCTAATTTTCTTTTATTGAGTTCTTCCTGTTTTTTTAGCTTTAATATTTTCTTTTATGATAAGGCCTCTAGCTACCGCTTTCAGGGTGTCCCATATGATTGGCGTTTGGCTACCTGCCTTTTCGTTTATATCCCAAGTTTCCAACCAATCTTTTTTAACCTTTTCCAGCACTTCTGGATGTTGAAATATTTTTAAATTCATTCTCCACCTTTTAGCTTCTCTATAATTTTTATTTGTTGCTAAATCAATCGACATTAAAGCATGATCAGATGTTTTTATGATCTCAATTTCGGTATTATTTATCTTGGGTATTAGGCTTTGTGAAACAAACACAAAATCTATCCTAGAATAGGTTTTGTGCACTGGTGAGTAGAAGGTATATTTTATTTCATCTCCTTTCAGTTCTCTCCAAACATCCTTCAATCCTGTTGTATTTATAAACTTTGCTAGGGTTGTATGTCTTGTCCTCCACTCTTCCTTTTTACATACCGATTTATCTTTAATTTTATCTAAGACCATATTGAAATCCCCTGCCATTATTAAATACCCCTTTTTAAGCAATTCAATCTGATCCCAAAGGAGATTGTAAAAGCGGCCTTGGTTAACGTTTGGTGCATACAGATTAACCAAAGTATAATGATCTTTCCCCATTAGAACTTGCAATATTATATATCTACCTTCTGAATCTTTTACCACATTTTCAACAACACATTCACAATTCCTTGAGATTATAATGGCAACCCCTCTTGCTTTAGATGTGCCAAAGCTTTTTTCATAAATATCAACATTTGGAATTTTTAATTCATTAATACCATCTCTTATTTGATGAGTCTCTTGCAAAAAGGCAATATCTATTTTGTGCCTTTTGATCATCGCTTCGATTCTATTTCTCTTCGAAAATGACCCCAGACCTTTTACATTCAACGTTGCTAATTTTATAAACTTTCCCATGACCCATTTCTTTTAGTTTCAATATTCTGGAATGGTCCCGTTGTGCATACAAAAGTAAAAACACCATCAATTAATAAAAAATAAACTAAAAGAAATCTAATCCCCCACCCTAAAAAACTATTCTTTTCTCCCACCCCACCAGCTATCATACTGTTTAGCATGTGCATCAAGGGGATGGGAGGGAGGAGGTCGTCCACAGACATTAGCCAGCCTAGATCTCATTAGCTCTTAAGTAGCGTGTTACTGTAAATTCTATAAGTTTATTCTACCCCCTTCTAAACCACCCTCTCACCACCACCACCACCCTCAAAAAAAAAAAAACAAACAAACAAACAAAAACAAAAGAAGAGAAGGGAGGAGAGGAGGGGGAAGGGAAGAAAAGGGATAATGAAAAAGAAAAAAGAAAAAAAAAACACCCCAAAAACAAAAATTAAAATTGGAAAAAAAAAGAAAAAAAAGAAAAAGGGGGGGGAGAGGGGGGAAGGGAAGTGGAAGGGAGAGGGGGGAGAAGATTAAAAGAAGAAAAACAGAGGGGATGATAGGAGGTGAGAGAGGGGGAAAGAGAGAGGAGTAAGTTGAATGAGTTTCAAATATTCTTCATCTTCATCGAAGATTCCTGGAGTCGGAGTAAAAAAAGAGAAATTCACTGTCCTGATGTTGCCACTGGAGTTCCCGGGGGAGAACAGGCAGAACCTGAGTCGTCTTGTATGTTCCATGCTTCAAGAAGATGCTGGCCTTCTTCTAGAGAGTGAACAGTGTGTTGAACAGAGCCTTTCCAAACTTTCAAAAATAGGGGGTGGCCCCAAGAATAGCGATAGTTGTTCTTCCTTAATATGATTGTGACTGGTCTCATCGATTTACGCCACTCAGCAGTTTCTTTAGAAAAATCTTGAAAAACTTGCACAGTTGCATCTCCTCTCTTCAGAATATTAGGATTGGCTCTAATTGAAGACATAAGACGCTCTTTATTTACATAAGAAGCAAATCTTACTATCACTGATTTTGGGGCCGCATCTCTTGACTTGCCCAAATAATGAACTCTCTCCAAATCGTCGTCCTCTAGTTGTTTGGGCAGAAAGGAGTTAAACCAGGTTAAAACTTCCTGTTTTAATGATGCCCCCTTGTTTTGAATAACAAAATTAATCAGTTTGGCATTCTGCCTCCGGGAATAATCTTCAATATAAGTCAGTTTCATATTAGTTTTGAGTAAAGCTTGCTTCTGAGAGTTAATTTTAGTTTCATTTTCCGTTACACGTATCTCCAGATTTTTAAATTCTCCTGCCAAATTATCAAGCCGCTGGCCATTTAACTTTATTTCATGTGATAAATCTTGTTTAGTGCTTTGGAGATCCTTTGAAAGGCGATCCATTCTATGTATCACGTCCTGTTGATTAACACTCATGATGCTAGCTAGCTCCGTCCTCATTAAACGCAGTTCCTTCATGAAGTCTTGATCTGTGGGAGGAGGAGTAATCTCCCTCTTTCCCTTCTCAGATCCTGACGCCATTTTTACCCCTCCGTCGTCTGGGGGCTGCTCGACACGCTGCAGAGCTGGGCGATTGTGTGTTGTATCAGATAATTTCCTAGTCCAACCTATTGGCTGGAGTTTCTTTTTTGCTCTCTTACCCGGCATATAATTAGACAAAAGCAGGCATCAGAAGGTCCAAACTGTTTGTAATCATCTGGTAACTTTCCAAGCCTCTGGGATGCAGTTTCCTAAACAGCCTGCGGCCAGCAGAATCAAGCAGGCAAAACTGAAAGTATCTCCTTTGCTTATAAATCAAGCTTATCTTGTCTAGAAAAACACATATATTGCTTCTCCCGACACCCAAGTAATTTATTGATGCATTACTCACGGCACCACGGCATTTAAACAGTAGTTTTAAAGCTCTTTTTAGATCGCGGCACAGAGCTCTAAGATCAGGCTGCCGGCATGTCTTGGTGGGCGGGACTTCCTCTCTTAAGTAGCTCTTAAAGGGGCAGGAGCCAAAAAACAACAAACAGAAGCGAGGAGAGCCCAGCACTCACTATCGTTACACCGCATCAAAGAATTTTCACCTCCAGAGAGCAGGTACTTGAAAGGTGCGCTGGGACGCGCTAAAGTGGGCGAGGTCCCACTTAATTTCCTGTAAACTCCGGAGCTGGTGGAGAAACATTTTTAAGCTCCGGAGCTGGGAGCCATTTGTCCCGGAGTTTAGGGGTCGTGTATAAACGCCCTAAGTTGTGTTCGGTCAGACTAACAGCAGAGTTTTCTCCACCTGCGCTCCAGCTGTCTTCCCTCTTGCTTCATTGTCTGCAGCTCAGATGTATACCAAAGGGCTGTCCGGGCTCTGCATAAAGGGAGAGGGTACTTAGGCGTGATCGTGTCAACTGCCCAGGTGATCTCCTTAGTCCATCTCCTTATTCCTCCTTGGGCTTCAACAAGAGCACTGATCATATCAGATGGATAATCCCCCAGAGCTTTCAGGATACCATCCAGATCCATTACTCTCTGAGGGTGGATCATCTTAACAGATTCCCCACCACCCTTGCAGATGGTAGAAGAAGCCAATAGACTAAACTTGACCGGGACGTGGTCTGACCATGACAATGGAGTCAAAACGAGCCCCTACAAATCCAGGACACATAAACACAGAACTTGAAATGGAATACATAACATGATACAGCTGCCTCCCCAAACCTCTGCAACTAGAGAGATGGCCCCAGATTTCAAGGCTGAGCTGCCACTCACCAACGGCACTTCCTTTCTCCATTTTCCCACCTTGCTGGAAGCAACTTTTGTGACTTTTTCCCTTGCTATTTTAGATGCCCAGCTCTCCAGATGGGTTGCAAGCCCTCCAGGTCCTTTGGCTAGATTGCAGAATTGAACCTGGCCCTTGCATTTTGATTTGGGCCAAATTTGAATTGGTTTGATGTTGGCCTCTTGGGTTCAAAAGGTGGCAGTCAACCCCAAACACAGACCCCATAAGAAGCAGTCACAATTAATGGGTTTCCAGGTCATGGCTGTAATTATTTCATTTGCTTTTATCTTAAGAAACTGATCCAGAACCTCCTAATTAAACAACAACAACAACAGGAAAGGAACATTGGGTGGGTGAATAAATGTGGATGCAAGGAGGCAGAAGGAGTCCCAAGGAAAGGCAGGCAAGGATGGGGGATTGGGGAGGGGGAGGGGGAGGGGCAGGTGCCTGAGGCCTTTCCCCACCTTTGCTGATGCAGGTCTCTGTGCAAGCTTCAAGGGTGGGGAACCTATTGGGGTTCCCTTGGCATCCCCCATACGGGAACGGCAAACATCTCTCCTCAGCCGTTGAGTAGTGGTACATGCTGGTGTAGTGGTTGCAGGGCCCGGTCTCTGGGGGCAGCACACAGATGTCTGGCGGCCCAGAAAGAGGGCAAGAAAGAGGCATTAGTTGCCAGCAGGGCAAAGAGTAGTCAGCCTTATCTTTCCACAAGCCGTGATTTGTGCGTCAAGGAAAGCCTCCGGGGGACAGAAGAATAAAACTCCACACTACCCTCCCTCCATAAAGGCTGTGGTTTCCCCCCACAACGCAGGGGCATGCCCTTCGTTTATAGGCTGCCTAGGAGTCGTCCAGCCAAAGTGGTTGGCCGCGTCGCTCTGTTGGCTACCTGGGTTCCGGCAATGCTGCTCACAGTGCTTCTGGGTTGGGAACTGGTTGGCGTTGCCTTGGCAGCCTCCGTAGATGAAGCGGCTGCAGGTTTTGTGGCGATGGTCGTAATAGTACATGGGGATGTCAGCCAGGCAAGGGCCTGGATCCGCCAGCAACTTGCAAATCTCTGTAGTTATGGGAGAGGAGGAAAGACAGATGAGAAGAACCACTCTCCACCTGAAACCCTCCTGCTGGATCTGCCTGTCTGGCTCCGTGTCTCCTGCAGGGATTGCTCTGTGAGGATCCAGAAGCTGCCTGGTCACTTCTACTCTGATGGAAGGAATGGAGATGATCCAGATGAGAGAGAGAGAGAGAGAGAGAGAAAGAGAGAGAGAGAGAGAGATCCTACCAGGATAGAAGCAGGTGGTGAGGCACTGCTCCAGGGTCCGGAACCGGTTCTCGTTGCCACCACAGCCATGGAAGGTGAAATGCTCACAAGTCTGCTTGGCGTGGTTGTAGTAGTATGTGATCTTGTAGCCGTCACCGTAGCCGGGATCCTTGGGCAGTTTGCAGATGTCTGGAAAACAGGAGGGACAGGCAGTTAGAAGCCTGTTGACAAAAGGTGAAAGGAGCCAGTGAGTGGGGTGGGGTTGGGGGTGAGGCACATTTCCCCATCGGAGACCCCAGACCGCCCACTGGTGCCCACCAAGAGGGCAAGAGGTCTCGCTGCTGCTGCTCCGCCCCTGAGCCCCTGGCACGTCCCCTGTTCCACTGGTGGCCCCCACTGTGGCTACGCAGCTTGAGCATGAACTCCTGCGTGTGAAAAAGAGGCGGGCGCCCAAATAAGAGCAAGGCAAGGGTGCTTCTCCCTTGCACACAGCATCTAATGGGAAGTTATGAAGGGAGCACAGGTATAGACCCCATGGCAAGAACAGGCCGTGGCAAATCTGTTTAATGTCAACAATGCACACCAAACTCGGGTGGGGTGTGGGAGCTGTTTCCATGTCTTCCTTGGAATGTACCTGAAATCTTAGCACCTGAAGAGAGTGCAAATTGAACTCTCTGCTGAACTGGTGATACTTAATACCACTTCTTGGGGTGTTACTCTTCACTGATTTCGTTCTTGCATGGGAGAATGAACTATTTCAAGGCTTTTCTCTTCCGATTACAAGGTTTTACTTCATTCCCCTTGTTCCAGGACTGGTGGGCTTTGGGGTTTGATTGTTTGTTTGCCTGCACCCCCCTCCCCAATTTCCAATATTGCAAACAAACGAATCAGCAAAAACTCATCCACCTGCCCTTTCGTGCTTTCTGTGAAAGACAAGGCTTTCAATGAAATACGTGACGTTCTTAATGCCTGGTACAAGTTTTGGCACGGAACACACTTTTTTCGGGGATCCCGGCTTTGCTGAACCAAAATGAAGCCCCAAATCTTTTTCCCATGAGCATTTCATTTGGCTTCAGCAAAACGAATGCCGGCCTGCCCCCTGCCCTGCTGCCCCTGTTGCCTCCCTACCTGGTCCTGCCACCACCGCTGTCCACCTGGTAGGCAGAGGGCCTGGCGCTGGGATGTCAGTCTGCTGCTCCTGAGCATGCGCCCGCCAACGTGGCTGATAGGAGGGTGCATGCACAGGGGAGGTAGCAGCTGGCTCCAGAAAGGAAAGCCGGGGGGGGGGTGACAGGTGCATGGTGCTTCTTGGAAGGGAAGGAGGGTCTTCTGTCTCTGACAATGGTGGCGGCAGCCACAGAGGTGGCAGTGGCATTGGAGGACTAGAGGGAGGGGGCACGGGGCAACAGGGGCAGTGAGAAGGTGGCGGTATGTGGGTACCAGAGGAGACTGAAGGTTGGAACACGTACCTCTTCCTCTCAAGGCATCAACTTGAAAAATAAACTGTGAACTGGTGTGTGGCGGTTCTTGGTTCATTGTTAGCCTAGCAGTGCACCACAGAGCATAACAAAACGCCTGTGTGCCGCTTCGTGCCCATCTCAAATTCAAATGTGACCCTTCATAGCAAGAACAATCAACATGGGGGCCACTTTTGAGATGTTTTCATGATCCTGTTTCCCTCACCTTGGTACCTGCAGGTCCAGAGACATTCCTGCACCGTGGAAAACCGGTTCTCATTTCCTGCACAGCCGCCATAAATTAACACTTCACATGTTTTGGTCTTGGGTGAATAGTAAAACATGGGCACGTGGGCTTTGCACGGGCCGGCTTCTGCAGGACGTTTGCAGATGTCTGTCCAGAGAGAGAAAGAGACATTTAAAAAAGGAATTCCTGGGAGTCATGAAACAGGATGGCAGAAGGCCAAAGGACCGGGGCCCTGAACTCATCAGAGGTTACAGAGGATTTACCAGGTTCCAGGTCCAGGCACTGGAGGCCACAGCCGGAGAAGCAGCACTTCTGCCTCCAAGCGCAGTCCCGATCATCGCTGCCGGAATCATTGCAGGCCACCCCTGTTTGCCTCTTCTCGGGACAGGTGCCGGGGTGAACTGAGGACAATTGAGAAGGGAGTCAAGCTTCCTCCTGACCAGGATGCATTTTCCACAGGTCCCTTGTGGTCACCACCCAAGGGCCATCGGGTAGGGCCTGACAGTCCATCCTAACAGCTCCCCACCGGGCATTGCCCTACTCCAAGAGATACCAACTAAAAGTCCACTTTAAGACCCTTGTCATGGATCATCTGTATCTTTACTCTGAACCCAGTGGTTTCCCTAGTACACCTGGTGCACCATCTCCATCTGATGCACCTGGGCCAAAGAGCCTAACAAGCATTCTCCCTGGAGAGCTCACCAAAGGCTGTCCATGGACCCCTTCCATCAGAGGAGTCTCTGCACCCATCTGGAGTGGGACTTACCAGGCTCAGCAGGGAGGCAGGTGGTCAGGCAGCCAGTGGGGCAACACTTCTCTCCCGGCCCACACTCCGTGTCTGCGGTGCAGTTTGCCAGGCAGTCGGTGGTGTTCCCAGGAGAGGTGGGCACTGGGCAGTAGCCGGGGTGAGCTGGGAGGAAGCAGGCGCCCAGGGAGGAGGAGGAGAAGGGCAGAGATCAGGGGAGGTGGCAGCAGCCTCTGAGAAAGAGCAGCCTCACGCTCTCACGTCAGCGGTCCTGGCAACAGATTGCCTGCTTTCACAGACATTGGACTAATGACGAAAAATGCGGGTGGCCTGAGAAACTGGACTTGCTCCCATGAGATCAGACACTTTGCAATAGACCGCCTTTGTATATGGCCCTGCTGTATACACCTTGCCTCTGACGCCTCCTAGAGGACACTTCCGAGAGTACCCCTTGGAAATGGGCATTTCTAGGTTACTGAACTTACCCTTTCTCATCAGCGGTCCGCTGAAATGAAAGGTGTGGCTTCTGAGGCTACAGAGCTCCGACTGCATGAGGGTTTCTGGCACGCACGTGGACCACCTGGGTTCGTTTTGCAACCACCGGATGGCAAACTCCCAGGAACCTGCGTCCACCTAGCTTGGTCCTCCTCCTGCCCCCTCCTGGCGGGAAACCTCACTGCAGTGCCCCCCCCTCTTCGGACTGCCTTGAGCACAAGGGGCCCCTCGGTGCCTCTGCCAGCACCTCCTCACCTTCCACAGGGAGCACGCACATGCGGCTGCACCCACAGCTGCAGCACAGCTCTTCTCCGGGGCAGTGGTCATCCCTGGAGCAGCACACGGCGCACTCCTCGGGGGGCTCCGGGCACTCGGGACACGTCCCATGCTTCCCTGGAGAGGAAACCAGGATTGGCCAAACGGGTAGCACTTGATGTCTATTGCAGCAGTTGTTGTCACCACACACACACACACACACACACACACACACACACACACACACACACACACACACACAAACACAGGGAGGTCCCCCCCCTCTCTCTCTCTCTCTCTCTCACACACACACACACACACACACACACACACACAAAATCACAAAATGAAGCTCTTGGTTATGCTGGTGGAAACCCCATCTGGGTGAATATGTCTGTGAAGAATCTCAGTCATGCTAGTGATGTGATCCGGAAGCTGAATTATGCAACAGGACTTCTTGGATTTTTAAGAAACATTTTGGTACTCATCCAAGTAGCTTCTTCAGTCTGAGGTAGGTTGGTGGGAGGCTTCCAGATTATCCTCCACCATGGTTCCCCTTCACTTTCATTTGAATAGGCCCGTTAGATGTTCAGTAGCAGTGGCCTTCCCGGTGGAGGTGTGAAGAGGTCCTTTAATCTACCCCCCAGTAAAATCAGGAGGAAAGAAGAAGGAAACCAGAAAAGAAAAGAAAAGGGGAAGAGAAGAGCATGAACAAGAAACAGAGAAATCACTCCCCCTCCATCAGCCTCACCCACCGGTCTGTCTGCAAACAAGCAGGCATTCCTCTTTGGTGTAAAACCGATTCGCGTTGCCTTGGCAGCCGCTGAACAGGAAGGGCTCGCAGGTCCTGGTGGAGGAGTTGTAGTAGAAGTATTCCATGGACAAAGTGCAAGAGCCGGGATCCTTGGGGAGAGTGCAGAGGTCTGGAGCAAAGCAGAGGCACCAAAAACATCTCCATAGACACTGATGGAATTCAAAGTTCTCTTGAACAAATTCAGTTGCTTAAGACTACTTAAGGCTGGGTGGCGGCAATGGTTAGTCCACTGGCTCCAGAAATTGGTGTTTTCTGCTGTAAGATGGCTTTTTCCACCTTATAAATACTGTATATGCCTGTATGTATGCACAAACAGAGCAACCGTACTCTGTCTTAGGCTTTGCGTCCAGCCTTGCAAGACTTACTTTATTCTTTTATTTCTTTTCCCTTTCCCTTTTTTCCTTTAATAAACACTCCTTATGAAGGGTATGGATCAAGCCTATAGCTGTATTAGTGGCCCACAGGCATATTTGAAGGGTATGGATCAAGCCTATAGCTGTATTAGTGGCCCACAGGCATATTGACAGGCCTCATAGCAATATATATATATCCCAGGCTGTGCCCTGTATAATGTGGGCACAAACAAGGTATAAGCCATACAAATTATGTATTTACATATATATTTCCTTTATTATTCACACATGTATTCTTTATTCCTGCAAACTTTGAGAAAGGGGGGCCCTGTTGTAAAATTAGCTGAGCAAGCAGCAATAGGAATTGTTTTTTTCTGTGCTAGTTGGAGCTTTGTACAATTTAATTGGGCATAGCTGAGCCAGGGAGAGTCTTATCTCTCTCGGCCGAGAGAACAGCTGCTATCCATCAATTGTCAAACTCCAGGGTCATAAAACGCTTAGCTCCGTGCTGGTCAGTTCAAACAAACACTCCAATTAAAATATTTAGTTGTTGCCAAGAGGTGCAAAATAATGAGTACCAATTAATGTTTGATCTGTGTAACCG
>JAWVWN010005817.1:0-34187 GCA_037367305.1 Phrynocephalus vlangalii | reverse complement strand
AAAAAGAACTGAAGATTGGGAGAATCATTGTCCACTGTATATCTACTTTTGACCCCTAAAAATCTATGAAAGACTCCCATGCTTTTCTTTTATGGGCTCATGAAAAACCTTTGCATTTATCAACAAAATTATGGGTTGGGTAGGTTAGCTACAATTGAAAAACCCCTTTATGAAAACCCAAATTGAAAACCTTTGTGAAACAATCAGTAAACTGGCTGCTGCATCAAAAAAAGGGGGCATGAAGTCAGGTAAAAATTGGAGATCCCCCTTGGGAAAACCCAAACCCCTAAGACAAAGGGGGGGCATAAACTGCTGAAATGTTTTTTGAGACCTTGGTGGTTTTCACTCCTCCCCTTTTTCTGCTTTAGGTTGTCCCAGACACGTTTTTCGCGGTCACGTGGTTTTGCCCCTTTTCAGCCCCTTTTTTGTTTACCCACAGGTGTGATTATTTTGTTCGTGACAATTTTTACTTCAGGTTTTGTTCCGTGAAAAAATTCTAATTTATCTTGCTTTCTTAACCCTTTTTATAAATATCGAAAATAAAACTTTTTTGATATTTCAATTTACTGGTCTTCTGGGTTTTTAACTCAATGTCGAATTTTCAGTACTTTCTTTAATACACTTTGAGCTAGGTTTCCCATAGGGAATTATGTTGAATGCGTTCCCCATGACCACTGGTGGACACTGGTTGTTGTGACGTTTTTTCCACTCGGTCCCTGTCCCGGAAAGGGAAACCCGGGAAAATAACCTGACAAAGAATTCTCCGCACGGGGCAGGAAATTTTTGTCAGCTTTTTTTGGGTTCCGGGATATGTCGAAAACAATTTTTGCTGCATACTATAGATGTGAAGAAAGTTCTTTTTGCCCGGTCCCAACTGGGACAGCGGGGGGATAAACGGATGTAAAGAAGAGGTGGGCACTATAGAAAAAAATGATGTTTTGGTTTTTTGTTTTTTCTTGCAGGTCTTTTCGTTCATTTTTCGTTTTTTTGTGAATTTTTGAAAATTAATTCATTTTTTTTTTTTTTATTTTTTTTTTCGTTTTTTCCCGCTTTTTGCGTGATTAAAGCTTTCCTGTACGGACGTCCCCCAAACCCCGACCCGAGGGAAAAACTAAAAAGGATGCGGCGAGACGCAGTATGATAGGGAGAGGGAGGCTGCAAAGGCAGCAGCGGGCATTGCCCGGGCTAGGCAGCCAAGAGTGACTGCACTGTGGGGCAGGGGAGGGTCCCCAAAGAGGTATGCATGAAAAAGGGGAGGCTGCAAGAAAAATCTTTCTTTTTTCCCCCCCAAAGAGCCAGGCTGCAGCCAGCAGGAACACAGAGGACACCACCTGCCTGGCTGGCCAAAAAGTAAGGTCGGGCGAAAACCCCTTCCTAACCCCCAAACGCGATGAAAGGAGGAGGGAGGCTCCCAGAGGTTTTTTGCCTTGTGGCTGCCCATCTCCCAGTTGCCCCTGGGCTGCTTTGGGTTTTGGAAATGTCCGGGTTTACTGATCCATACTGGTTTGCATCCATCTTGTGGCGGAAAATTCCATTTTGTGTCTCCTTAAAGGGAAAAAGAAAAATACATGCAATGGGAGAAAGACAAAAACAAAGTTTTAAGGACGAAACCCCCCCTGGTGGTAATAATTTCAAATTTTCACTGTTTTTTATGGATGTCCGGGCGTTTAATCCCAAGAAATAATTTAGGCTTTGGGGGGCCATTTTGGGTTGTGCCCCCTAATCCCTTAAAGGAAAAAAAATACAGCAATCGGGAAAAAAGCATAAATGCTTTTTTAAAGGCCCCCAAACCCCCCTCTGGAAGGGTTTATCGGGCGAATAAAAAATTATCGCTGGGTTTTTATGGATATTCGGGAGTTTTTTAACTTTTAAAAAAAACGCCATTTTTTGTGCTACCATAACAAAATGAAACCAACAAAACCTAATTTTCATGGTTTGTTGGTTGTTAATTTATCAAAATTTTCATTATTCTTTTTTTTTTTACGTAATGAACAAAAACGAATAAGGGAAACTTTTTTTTCTTTTCATGCCCATCTCTAAGTAAATAACCCCCTTTTGCTACCCTTTCAACACTATAGTTGAGAGAAAAAGAGAAGTTTTGGGGTTATCATTCAGGAGGGTTCGGGTTAGTGTTTGTTTTTTTAAAAGCTTGCTATTTTTTACTGAAACTTTGCTTCCTGCCCATGGGGGTGGTGATTTGTTTTGGGGCTTTGATTAGATAAATCTGCTTAGGGGCACGGGCTTGTCTTTCCCCCCCCCTTCCCCTTGCTCCAATTTTTCTTTTTTGTGGTGGTCGACCCATAACATTGAACCTTTTTGGATTTTTTGTTGACGCAATAGTCTTTCTATGTAGTTTATCCTTCCCGGTAATAAACTGTTTTCCCCTTTTCAGGATGGCTTTTCCCTTTCCCAAAAAGATCAAAACACAAAAAAATCCCTTTCCCGGAAAAAAGCATCACTTTGGAAAATGGTAAAAAGGGATATAGGGGATGCTAAGCTGTTTGCACAACTTCGAAAAGGGAGCCTTAAAACATCATTTTTTTCACAAACGCGAAAATTTGAAGCAAATGCTTTTTTTGTTAAATTTTAAAGCGAAAGGATGAAAGGTGAAATTTTTTGCTTGTTTTTAATGAAAAGTAAATTTTGTTAAATTTGATGAAGAGATTAAAAGGGAGAAAAAGATGATTTTTGAGTTTTTTTTTGGGCGTTTTTTACACGACCCCTGATCCGCTGCAAATGGCTCCCAGTCCGGAGTTTAAAAATTTTCCCCCCCAGCTCCGAGCTAACAAAAAATTTAAGTGCGCCCCCACCCATTTAAAGCGGACCCAGCGCATTTAAGTCCTGCTTGGGGAGGAAACTTTTGATGCAGGAGAGTGCCGGGTTCTCTCGTTTCTTTTTGTTGTTGTTGTTTTTTTGCCCCCACCCCTTTAAGAGGAACCAGGAAAGACGGGGGGCCCGGGCAATTCCCACCGGCACTGGGGGAAAAGGTGTTTTTTTTTCCCCCCTTTTTTTCCCCCTCCCTCCGCAGACAGAAAAAGGAAGTGCGGAGAGGGGGGGAAAGCGGGGAGGACAAACCCCAAGATCTCTGGTCCAAATTTAAAGGGGGGAAGCAGATCTTGGGGGTGGGTTTTTAAAAAAGGCCCTTTGTTATCAAATTTGTTGGTCACAAATGGTTTCAGGGCACCTACAAACATTGACATTGAGGGAAAACCTTTTCCCGGGTTTTTTTTTTTCCAGGTTGGGGTTTTGGATACGACCCATAAAATTTTCCCGGGAACCTACGGCCCCAAAAACTTTCAGAAAATTTTCCCTTTGTTCTCCTCTCCCCCACCTCTCCATTTTGGTAAAAAACTGGGTTTCCCCAAAGCCAGCTTCTCAAGGGCCCTTTTCTGGTGTGTGGGGGGGGGGGGACTTTGTGGGGGGTTTAATTGGATTTTTGAAATTTCACAAATTTTGATGGATTGTAGAAAAAGTTTTTGGGAAAAGGGTTTCTCTGCAAGTTGGCACATTAGGTGCCTCAGGATCCATTTTATAAGATTTTAAAGTCAAAAAAAGCTGCCTAGATGCCCAAAAGACACCCGATCCACTGTTTTCGGAAGCAAGCAGGGTCCCCCCTGGTTAGTATTGGATGGGGGACCACCAGGGAATCCCAGGTGCTGTAGGCACCGGGAGCGGAAAGGGAAAGCCCACCCCAGATTCCTCCCAAAAGAAAATTCCTGGAAGGAGTCACAAAGAGTTGGCACGCTTAATGACAAAACACAAAGTCAAAAAAAATTTAAAACTGATTCATCGGGGGGGAAAAACTTAAATTTTTTTTTTGTGATTTGTTGCCCTTATAATTACAAATCAACTAAATCACCATTTTTGATGTGTCCCCATCTGAAATTTTCCCTTATGAAAATTTATTTTACAAAAAATTTCCCCCTTCCCCTTTATTTTTTCTGGTTGTCTAAAGTCTGCATTAAAAATTGAACGGGTGTACCCAAATTGAGAGGGGCTGGACTTAGGGGTATTCCCGTTTCCGTTTTTTTTCTGTTTCCGTTACTTAAAGGAAACGGTTTCGGGAAATTCTCCGCCAGACTTTGAGTAGGAAACCCACGAACGAACAATTTTGGTTTATTTGTCGTGCTGTTCCCTTTCACGCGCGATCGCCACGTGCCCGCGGCAAGAAAAAGTTTTTAAAAGTTAAAAAAAACCCGGTTCCCCGGGCCGAAAAAGCGGCGGAAAAAAAATAAATTTTCCGTGTGGCCCTACCGGGGGGGTTGTTTTGAAGGTCCCCCCCATACCCCATCCCCCGTCCTGGGTGTCTGGTGTGCTGCCGCGGCTCGAGGAAGCCCCGCAAAAAGCCCAGTCTCGCCGGCCGCCAGCCCCCGGGAATTAAGCGAAGCAAGGGCATGGACAGCCCGGAAAAAACTTTTAAACTCCTCCCACCCATTCCCGGCCAAAAAAGCAGGCGGAAAAATGCCTGCTGGGTAAGGGGCGGGAAACCCACCGGGGGGGGTGGTTTTGGGGGGGGATCCCACCTCCCCCCGTCTGGGCGCCCCGGGCTCGAGTCCCATGCCCTGCGGTGTGGGCGGGGGATCCAAAAAAGGGGCGGGAAGCAATATTGTTTTTAAATCGTGGTCCAAAAAACACAAGCACAACAAAACACGGAAAATTTATAACGCCGTTTTTTTACAAAATGCGTGGGTTTTTTTTTGAACAAAAAAGTCTCTCCTCTCCCCCTCTGTCCTCTATTTATTTTTTTATTTTATTTTATTTTTTACACCCGCGCAATGATGGGGGGGCCGAGTGGCCGCCTGTGGGAGTGGCGACCATGCAAATTTTGGAGCCATCCCCAATCGCATGCCCCTTGGCCATGGAACTTCTGGGATATGCCAAAAAGCCCCCTTAAAAAAAAGAAATACACCCCAACCCTAAACCCCAACCCTTATCCCCCTACCCATACGTCCAGGACTGTCTTTTTGGGGTAGAGACCACCCGAGGTGCAACCCACTAGCCCCCCGTAACCTTACCCGTCCGCCCAACCCCAGCCCCCACCCCAACCCCACTTAACCCTAAGCCGATGTACTTGCATTGCATACACGCAAGACAATTCCCTTCTGGGTGGATTGGGGGTGCGAGGCTTGTTGGTTTTCCTATGGTCTGGGTTACTGCAAACCCCCTAGTCTTACAGTCACTGTCTGCAAACTGGGATGCAAATCCATTTGGCTATTGCATACCATTTTGCAGCGCAGCAGGTGGGAGGGGGACCCCCTGTTTGGGGGGTTTTTGGGCCCGCTTCCCCTTCCTAGTGGGTGAGGATGGAGGACCCCGGGTGCCCCCAGGGCCCACTTTCCCTTTATGGGGCCAGAGGAGGCACCCCCCCCACAGAGGTGCCTCCAGGAGCCCGCTCCCCCCCCCAAAAAAAACCCGTACTAACGAAAAAAGAAAAAAAACAAAAAAAATGAACCGATTAATTTTTGGATTTTGCGGGAAAAAAAAAAGGAAAGACCCGGATCGGAAACCCGGGCCCCCTAACGACAACCGAAAAATTTTTTTTCAAGTGTGCCCATTCTATCCATCTCTGGGCAGATTTTCGGCTGTCAGATAAAATTTCAAACTTCACAAAAAACTTAGTTTCTGTCTTTTTCGGGGATTGGATGGGGGTGTGTTTCCATTTTTTTAAACATCATTTGCTGTATGGGGGTTTTCTTTCTTTTTAAAAAAAACAGGCACTATTTTAAAGAGAATTTTGGGCCAGTTGCAAAAACTTTTGGGAAAAAAAGAAGGTTCTGGTTTTACTCTTTTCACTTGGGCAAATAATTTTTTTGGAGCCCTTGTATCATTGTCAAGGGCACTTTTCAAGCACTTTTAAAACAGGATAAAAGAAATGTGGATTTCCTTCGATCCCTTGTGGGAAAGTTAAAAAAATTTCAACCCATAATATGTTGTTGAAAATTTAAACGACATATTAATTCCTAAATGAAAAAATTAATTTTTATCAGAACTACGCCTTAATATGCAGGAAATTATGGGATTTGAATGCCCTCCTCTTCTCATCCTATTGCATTCGACCCTTGCCCCAAAAGTCTCCCTTTTGACCTATGACTTGGTTCCCCTACACCAATGGGTTTCTTCCAAAAATTTAGCCCTTTATTAAGGCAGGACCCCCATCTTGATGTTTATTAACACACAGCTTTAAAGAAAATTTAGCATTCTTTTTAATGTTAATTTATTTTAGTTAGGTGCCACAGTTAAATTTTTCCCATTTGTTTTTAAATTTTTTTATGTTAGTTTTGCTCCTTTTTCCCTTATGGTTTATCTTCTTACTTTTTTTTCTGCGTAGTTGTGATGGGGAGTTTAAAAAAGGTAAATATGTGTGTTGTGGTCTATGGGTGTAAAAAAAAAAAAGCTCAGTTGATTTGGAAGGATTTCTTCCCTCCATTGTGTACCTGTAATTTTGAAATACGTGTGGATGAAAAATTTCTTTTTAAAAAAAGGATGCACAAACACGCAAAACACACTTTAAAAGATTCTCTGCAAAATATAAATTTAACGGAAGGCAGCCAGATGTGAAAATATCCTTAGCAGGACATTTGACTAAAAAACCTATCGACACCCGTTATCTGCTTTCAAGAGCCCCAGAATGCTATTTAAAAAATATCAAGTGCACTGTTTATGCCAGTACACTGTTTGTTGAGAACAGAAATACACTGCAATAATTTTTTTATGTGACCATCCTGGCAAAAAAAAATTTCTTTTACCAAATGGTGCAATGTGGTAGTGTAATATTAGTTGAAGTTCTTAAGCCCTTTTTCCCGATTTACTTTTCCTAAAAATGTTTTAAAAATTTTCCCTCTTAAATATTTGGCCTTTTAGGGTCCAAAAAAAAAACCCGTCTGAAATTCCCGAAGTTATGGACTCTTTAAACATATAAACGTACAAATAGGAAAACTGCAGAGAACCACTTGGCCCTCTGGATGGAGGGGGAAAAGGGGAGGTAAAAAAAGAACTGAGAAATGAAAATTGTGGATTTCTTAATGGTAATATGCAAAAATTTTTCTTTAAAAAAGGCACGGGCAGGGCTGGGGTTGCGATGTACACTTTTTTATAAAAAGGAAAGGGAGGGGGCCCGGGATTCAGGCCAGTTAGCCTTTTGTTGTTTCCAGAAAGATGGAAGATTTATCAAAAGAAAAACTTAAAACCATGAAAAAAGCCTTGCTGTTGGAAAATCAGCATGGCTTTTAACAGGGTAAGTCTTCTTTACAACCTTTTGAATTCTTGAAAAGGTCTTGTATGTGGTTGGGTGAACTGGTGGATACTGTCTATCTTGATTTTCAGAAGGTTTTTCACAGCCCTTCACAAAGACTGCTGAGAAATTGCACAGTCGGGATAAGGGGGGGCGGCCCCTCCTTGGATTGAGAATGGTTGAGATCAGGAAACAAAGATTAGGTGTCAAATGACCAATTTTACAATGGAGAGAGGTGAAAAGCGATGTGCCCGGGGTTGTCCTGGGAATGGTGCTTTTCAATTGTTCATAAAGGCTGGAGCAGGGGTAAAACGTGAGGTGGCCAAGTTTGCGATGACACGAAACTTTTATGTGGTAAAAAAAAAGAGAAGATTGTGAAGGCTCCTAAGGGATCTCTCCACACTGGGAGTGGGCTGAAAATGGAAAATGTGTTTCAAAGTAGGAAAATGTTGGAGTGGATTTTTAGATAGTTGGCTAGTAGAAAAATAAAGACACTAAAGCAGAGCTCACCCTCCCCTTTTGCATATTTCCCTTAGTTCAATCGACGCATAAAAAACTAAAGGGGAAAACCCCCAAAAAAATTTCCATGGGTTTTCCTATATACAAGCCCCGGCAATCAAAAACTTACATCTTTTTCTTTAACGTTTAAAAACCCTGTGTTAGCCTTCCTTTTTTGTTAACCATATTTTCGCATTTCAACCCCCATGTTTCAACTGGTGTTTTATTACCACAAACTTTGTTTTGTTTCAGTTTAAATTTACCCTTGACAGAAAATGTAAAGTCATGCCATTGGGGCAAAAAAAAAACAATACTTTTATCAATCAAATGATAGGTCTGAGTTTCCGTGATGGATCAGGAAAGAGATTTGGTGTTTGGTGGGGCGCTCCCTGAAGGGTTTACCCAGGTGTGGATGGGGGTTAAAAGGCCAATTCCATGTGGGGTATCAAAAAGGGAACTGAAAATAAAACAGCCAACATTATAATGCAATTTACAAAATGATAGTAAGGCCACACCTGGGTATTGCATACCTTCTGGTCACTGCATTCAAAAAACTTAGTGGAACTGGAAGGTGCAGAAGGTGAACTAAAAGTTTTCTGGGGGGGGAACCCCCCCTTTTTGGGGAAAGGTACAGCTTTGGGGGCTCTTTGTCTGGAAAAAAAAAGGCTTTTAAGGGGGGTATTTTTTGGATGTACAAAATATGCGGGCATGAGAAAGGTGGATAGAGGGTGTTTCCCCCTCTCCAAGATACCAGAACTTGGGGGCTCACTCAAACTGGGGGTTTGGGAGTTTGGGAAAACAGACAAAAGAATTTTTTTTACCCAGCGTGTTGTTTGAACCCCCTGCCATGATGTGGGAGGGGCTCGGGCCCTGGTCCCTTAAAAAAGGGTTGGACAGATTCCTGCAGGAAAAGGTTACAAAACCATGATGGAGTGTGAAAATTTCCGGGCTTTTAAACAGGGTATTCAAGGGCCAGGTAAGGGGGTTGTATAAAAGGGACAGATTTACCCTCATGCACCCCCCAGTTGCTTTGGCCGGGTTGGGGTACAGGAAGCTGGACTGATGGGTTTTGGGCCCCTGTGCAGTATGGCCTTTTTATGTTTTTTGTTCACCTCACCTCCCCCACCCCCCTGAAGACTGAAAAAAAATTTCCTTTAAAGTAGCTAAACCTCCCCTCTACATAGTTTTGGTACTTTGTTCTTTAAAAACAGCATTTAATTTGGAGCTAACAAAAACTTGGTGCACACCCTGGGGAAAGTTGAAAATCTTTGAACCAAATTTTGTTTTTTTATTTTTGTTTTGTTTTCTTAAAGGTTTAAAAAAAAAAAAAGGGTACAGTTTCTCCTATTCCTGAATTTTTATTGTAATTTTTAAGCAGCAATGGTGGCATGGTTTTAAATCGGGTTTGAGTCGGGTTGTGAGAAGGGGAAGGCAGTAAACAAAATTTATGTATCTATTTTCCTGACTTGCATGGCCCCTAAATTTAAAAGGGAATGAAATAAAAAGATTCTACCACAGGGGGTTTAAAAAACGAAGAAATGAACCCCAAGAGGGAAAAAACCCAAAAGGTTATAAAACATTTTTTGCTGGGGTACAGAGAAATATACTATTCTTTCTTTTTCAACATTGCTGACCTATTTTCTCATTATTGATACATGTTATTCAGTTACTGGGGTTGTTAGTGAACAGCTCAGGAACACTCAGTTCTATTCAGACAAAACCCCTACTTTTTTAAATCAATGTAAACAACCCCGAGTTTTGTAGCAGTGAGGAATTCCCTGATAAAGGGCCCTGAATGGAGTTTTCACGACTCCCCCTTCAATGTCCCCACAAAAACGTGTTGGGTTAAGAGAAAGGCCACGTAGCTTCCAAAAAATATTAAGTTGAAGTACTCTATTCGGCCCATAGGCAAAAATAATGGAGAAAATAACACATTTAAAAAACTGAAAAAACCCCAGAAAAGCTAATTAAATAGACACTTTATGCTTGGGTTTAAAGTGCCCTTTTGAAGGGCATCAAAAACACATCTGTATGCTCGGGGGGGAAAATCAAATTAGATGCGCATGTTCCTCAAAACCGGGCATTGAATAGGCAGGAGATTCTCTGTCTCAAACGTTATGCAGCTGGCATTTATAAATTGTGCATTGTCTGGCGGCTGGCACTGTTGGTTTTGGATAAAAAAACCCAATTGCACCACTGTCAAACTCAGTTTTGCTTGGGGAGGAAACTTCTAAAAAGTGCGGGAAAAAAACCAAAATTCAGGGTTTTTTGAAATGCACGTTCTCTTACGGTATCAGAGTCATGGCAAGTATTTTTATAAACCTTGCACACCTGTGGGCCCCTTTTTTCTTTATCGGCAACTGAAACCCCTCCTGTTATTTCAATTTTTTTTTTCCCCTTCTTGTTTTTTAAAAAATTCCCACACAATTTATTTTAGTTTTCATCTTTCCCCCCCCTCATAAAAAACTACTGCCCTAACAGCGTTTTTTTGTTACTTCTTTTTTTACGGGGGGCTTTTTGCTTTTTGGAGTATTTTTGCTGATGTTGGACAAGTGTTTTGGAAGTCACTTTTGGAAAAGGGCAGGGTTTGGCTGGCCTCTTGTCTTTCTTCTGAAAGAAACAAATGCGCCTCTTAAAAATACATGCACAAAAGGGGCATCTCACGGTTCTTTGTTTTTCCCAATATTTTAAACTGGTTCCAAACAGGGGGGGGAAAACAATAAATTTTGGCCCTTTTAAATTTTGGTCACAAAAACTAAAAATGTTGGAAGATTTAAAAGAAACCCCAGGCCCCAAAAAAATTTCCTTTCCCCCCTGAAATTGATCTTGCAGTTTTTTTGCCCCATGGGGTAACAAAAAGTTTTTAAAGGTTTGAACTTGGCTAATCTGTATTTGGTGTCCCCCAACCAAAAATGGGTTCCCACCGGTAAGTACCCCCTTTTTGAAGGGTTTCGCATTTTGGGATTTTTTTACCCATGAATAAGTTTTAAAGGATTTGGTTTGGGTTAAGGGGAAATCGAGGGGGAAAAAATTTTTTGGTTTTGTTTTAGTGGGGGGAAAAAGCGGGGATGCGCGGTTTTTTTTTAAAAAATCATTTACTTATTCCCCAGGAAAATGGGAAAAAAATTTGACAAAAAAAAGGGGAATTACTTTCAAACTTTTTTTTTGGATTTAAAATTTTTGGTTTTTTCCCCTTTTTTGGTTTTGTAGTATTTTGGGGGGTTGCGGGCCTTTCATTGTTCCTCGTGGGGGGGGTTTTGTTTGGGGCCTTTAGGCGCTTAAAAGGGAAAAAAAAAACGGGTTTTTTGGGGTTTGAAAAATTGTCCTCAATCCAATTTATTTGGGGGTTTGACAACCCAAACCCCTTTAAAAAGGGGTTTTACCTTTCCTCTTTTTTGCCGGGGGTTTTTACCCAAAATTTGTTTGGGGCAAAAAGTTTTTTATTGATATAATATGTTGGGGGAAGAATGGGACCTTAAAAAAATTTTTTTTCGAGGGTTGTTGTTAGTGGGGCCCGGTTCCTTTCGGGTCTTTTGTTTTGCAATTTTTGCAAAAAATTGCTTTTTGTTTTTTTTTTTTTTTTTGTTAGAAAAGGGGGGGGGTTGGGGTCCCTGGGGATTGGGGGGGGGTCCTCTCGGGTTGGGAAAGGGGCCTGGGGGCCCAGGGGGTGCCTCCCAATACCCAGGAAGGGGGGGAAGAGGTCCAAGAAAATTAACATGGAGGTTTTTGCTGTTTTTGGGGCTTGCCATCATCCAAATTGGTTTCTCCTTTGCCATGGCCGTGGTGACAGGGCCCATAGGGTAAATTTTTTGCAAGGCTCCGCCCCCATTCCCCAAAAAAAGGGGAAACTTTGGTGAGGGCAATGCAAATTTGTTTCGGGGGGGTTAAAGGGGGTTATCAATTGGGGACAAAAAAAAAAATTAATCAGGGGGCCCCCGGGGCCCCGAAAAGAAGACTTTGTATTTTGGGAAAACAAGGTTTTGGGTTTTGGTTTTAACGGTTTTGGGGGTTTTGGAAACCCCCCGAAGTTCCAGGCCAGGGGCCTTCGATTTACCCTTAAAATTTCAGGTCGCATCCCCAAATGGTATGGAAAAATCTTGGCGGGTTTTAAAATAAAATAAAAAAAAATTTAAAATTAATGGGGAAGAGGAAGGGGGGGGAAACTTTTTGGGAAAAAAAAAACCCCTGTATTTTAAAAAGGCATTTTTAAATTTTCGCGTTTTTTTGGCTTGTGTTTTTTTGGATCCCCGTTTTCAAAAACAATTTGGTTGCCCCCCCTTTTTGGATCCCCCCCCCGCACGCCTTGGTTTTGGCGAGTCCGGTGCCCGGACGGGGGGGAGGTGGGACCCCCCCCAAAAAGAAACCCCCCTCCGGTAGGTGCCCCTGCGCCCTTGTCAAGCCCCAGGCTTTTTTCCGCCGGCTTTTTTGGGCCGGGAAGGGTGGGGGGGGGAGATTTTTTTTTTTTTTTTTTTAAAAATTTTTTTTTCCCTGTGCGCCCCTTTGCCATTGCTTGTGCTTTAATTGCGGGGGCCCGGTGGCAGAATGGGTTTTTTGTGGCTGGAGCCTGGGGAGTCCCCCCAGAGACCCCAGGACGGGGGATGGGGGGGGAGGCCCGGGGACCTCCAGAAAAACCCCTCGTAGGTGCCCTGAGGCAGGAGGCTTTTTTTTCCGCTGCTTTTTGGCCCCGGGAACGGGTTTTTTTAACTTTTAAAAACTTTTTTTCTCTGCCGCGTGGCCCAACGCGGCAGCGGGAGAAGGGGAACGGAGCACAAAAAAAAAAAAGACCCCATATTGTTGTTCGTCGGTTGAGCTCGAATTTTTTGGGGGGGAGAAATTTCCCGTTACCATTTCGTAGGTAACGGAACCGGAAAGGGAAACGGAAAGGGGAAATCCCGCTGGTGCCAAATTTCTTAATTGTGGGCCCTGAGGGCAATTTTGCTTTTTAATGTTTCTAATTGCTTTTTTAATTGTTCATTTTAATTGTTAAAATTGTAACCCTCCTAGAGTAGTGGGTGGTTTTAAGCTGTAAAAAAGAAAAAAAGAAAGAACGAAAGAAAGAACGAAAAAAAATGAAAAAAAGAAAGAAAAAGAAAGAAGAAAAAAAAAAAAAGAAAGAAAGAAAAAGAAAGAAAGTAAAGAAAAAAAAGTCATCTAGTGCTAAACCCTGGAGCTTGCTTTAAAAAAAGTATAAAAAAAGAAACGTCCACTCTAGGGTAAAAATTAAAAAAAAAAGCCCCTAAGAAAAAATTTTAGAGTATGCCCCACATTTAGAGAAAAAAACAAAAAATCACATGGAAAAAGGCATTAAAATAGTTTTTTAAAAAAATTCTAACCTTGACAGGGGGAAAAAAAAAGTCCAAAGGGAAAAGGAAAAAAGGGGCCAGGCTTTACGCATATGAACCTGAAAATACTTTGAATTTGTTTCTTCAAATTGTGGAGCAGTCCCAGAACTTGTTCTATAAAAATCCTGACCCTAGCACAAAAAATGGCGAACAGTCCCTGTGTGGATGTCATAGTGCTATTTGCATGATTCTGTACATACGCGTCATACTGCCATGTGGCCCCAAAAATACAAATTAGAACTTGAAATTATGTATTTGAGCATCAAAAAGAAGAATCAGTTTCCCCCCAAACCATCCAAAGAAAAAAGGGATTTTGGGGGAGATGGTTGTGTTAGTGTTTTCAGGGGAAAAAGAAAATCAGTAACGAGGAAGCCGCTGTGAGTACTTTCCGCTTGTGCTGTGGCCAACAGAGGGGGGGTGGTATGATGCCTTTTCCCTCCCTGAAAAGCTCTGATTGGCTGCATCCAGTTCTAGCAAGTAAAATTACAGCGCTTCCTCTTTGGGTTTTTTAACCCGGCAAAAGACAGAGAAAGGTTTAAAACAATTGGTTGATGTATTACCCATTTCCGGGGAAACCCCGGGGGGTCGTGTGGTTCTTTTGAAAACCTAGGGTTCCGAAACGAAATCCCCCTAGTTTGAATACTTGGGGGATTAATGGATGGCACAAATCTGCTCATTCATCTTGGAAAATTTTTCCCCCGCTTTGCTGTTCGCAAGCCAAAAACAAAAACCTCTGGAGCAGAGGAAGGAAAAATGTGTACAAATATACTAAAACCCGAATTTTTCAAAAACACTGCTGGGTACTTGAAAAAAATTGCCTCGTAACAACAAGAAAGAACTTTAATATTTCAGTGCCCCCTGGGGCAAAAAATTGACGTATTAAATTTTACGTTGAAAAAAGTCAACTCAATATTTCTAGCAAGTGATTGTGGAACGTTCATGGCTGGAGAAGTGAAAGTTGATTTAAGTTGTGCTTTGTGCCAGCTTTTGAATCGGTAAGGGGAAGATTAAAGTAAAGATGTGAACTGGGACTTAGAAATTTACAGTTAAACTTGATGTTGAATTTATTTTCTATATCCAGGCTTTTTTTCTGCTTTGTAGCCCCTTGCATGCAAGGTTAGGATTCATCCCTGGATTTTCTCTTTTTTTAAAAGTTTCCCTATCCTCACCCCCAAAATCTGGGCTCTCTAGGGAAACCCTTTTAAAGGTTTTTAGATGGGGGGGGAGATGTTTAAAATCCCTGAAATTGTCCTGTCTGGACGGGACAGCTGCGCAATTTTTGGCTTTTTAAAGGTAACTCAAGCTAAAAGCAGAAGGTCCCCCCAGGGGCCGGTGATGGGGGGGGCCCCTTTTGCGCTTGGGCGGAATTCGCGGACGGATTCCCCGTCCTCGCAAGGCCGGAAAGCTTGCGAGACTGGCTGGGGCCTTATTAGCCCGTTGCCATTTTCTTGGCCTCTTGAGATGTGTGTTTGGTGAAAAAACCTGGCCTGTGTTCAGCCAAAAGGGTGTGTCTGGTATTCATTTTGGCCCTGGGACGGCAAGGTCCGCTCCGCGGGCGTCTGCTCTGGTGGGGGCCCCTTTGCCGCTCCGGGGCCCTGAATACCCGGAGATGGGTTTCCCCACCCCGCGAGGCGGGAAGCATTGTGAGGGACTGGCCGGGGCCCTTATATAGCCCCCCTCACCCTTTCACCTCATTCGTTGGCACCACCCACCCACCCACCTTTTAAATTTTTCGAGCGAGCTTGCTGGTCCGTTTGGGCCGGTTGGGAAAGTTTTGCCTTTTGCCCCGATTGGAAGGGTGGTGGGGATTTTTTTCCTATCCCCTTCAGTACCTTGGGGTGTTGTAGGGCGGTATAGGGGGAGGGTGGGTAGTGCGGAAATTCCCGTAGAAGGCGGTGGCATATTTAAAAAAGCTGTAAAATCCTGAAACCCGGACTTTGTGGATAGGTTACGTGACTGGGCTGGTTTTGATTATCCCCAAAGGGGGGGGGATCGGTATGTGATTGCACCCAGCCCGTCATACTTAAAATTTGGGTAAAGGGGGGCACTTCTTCCGGAGTGGGCCCTTGGCACTAACCATCGCCATAACTGCAAAGCATTGGGGGGGGGGGCTCAAGCGGCCCCCTGGACCCACGTAAAAGCCGCACACTCCGCCCCCTCTTGGTATTGTGGGATGTTGATGAAATTGTGACGTTTGTTATTTGTGATGGTGAATAAAACCTGGCCTGATGTTCAGCCCAAATGGTGATGTTGCTATTTTTTCAGCCCCCGGGACAGCAAAGGTTCCCCGATTGAAAGGATCCCCAGGGGCCCCGAAGAGGGGTAGGAAACTTTTAAATTGAAGTTTTAAAAAATTAGGGGAAAAGTAAAATGGTAGAGCCTCCCGATGTAGGTACAATGTCCTATTCCCCCATTGCTGCTAGTTACACAGGGCTGGGAAGTCACAGTCCAACCTCTTTTTGAAAACCCCATTTCCTGTTCTAGCACAGTGATCTTTATCTATTTTCTATTTCTATCTATCTATATCTATCTTTATCATCATTGGGGTCTATCTGTTGTTAACATTTTTTCTTTAAAAGGACCCAGGGTACTGGAATAGACACAAAAGTGTAGGTGGGTTGATAAAATTGTAATTAGTCAACTCTGGTAATCAATTGTGGTTGGTCATATATGCTTTTTGGTTGTTGAGCTCTTCTCTGTGTCTATTAGAGATGGGCCCAATCAAAAAAGGTGTTTCAGTTTTTTGTTTGTCATTGAGAGGTCTGTTTCAGTTCGTTTCCGTTTTTCCAAACTTTTTTGGAAAAATTTCGTTACCCTTTTTCGTTTTTTTGTTTGTCATTTTACCACTTCGTGCGATTTTTAAAGCATTTTTTGTGGCAGGCATCCCCCCAAAGCCCCAGAAAAAGGGAAAAAAATGAAAAAAAGATGTGGCAGAGAACGTATAGATAGGTACGCAGGGAGGTGCAAAGCGCTCGGGCGTTTCCAGGGGCAAAGGAAACCGCGAGTGACTGCAAATGGGGGCAAGGGAGGGTTTTCACCGAGAGGTACGCAGCCGTACACCCCAAAGGGAGGCTGCGGGGTGAAGGCGAGTCGCAGAGAAGCAATCCCCCCCTAACCCACCGAGACGCAAGGGGATGGGGGTGCCAGAGCTTTTTATGCCCCTGTGGCTGCCAGACCTGCCCCCCCAGTCTGCAAACTGGGTGCTATTTGGTTTTAAAATGTCCCCCAAAACAATGGGGTTCCTCCATTTCGTGGCTGGTAGCAAACATCCATTTTAAAGGGAAAAGAAAAATACTCATGATGGGAGAAGACAAAACAAAAATTTTAAGGACCCAAACCCCCCGGGAGGTATTTTAGACAATATAAATAATTATCGCGGTTTTTTCGGATGTCAAGGGCGTTTTAACATTTAAAAAAGGTCTTTCATTTACGTCACCATTAATGGAAAAGAAAATAAACTAACCCCCTTTTATTTGGGTTCTGATTGTTTTATTTATTTTATCACAATTTCATTTTTGTTTTTTTACGTAAAGGAAACGACAACGGTAAGGAAACAAAAATTGTTCATTCCGTGCACTCTGGTCTATATTGTCACAAGGCTAGTAACTGTCAGTTTTTTACCTATAAATTATACTTAAAAGAATACTGCACAAATACTTCTAGTGGTTTTTGGTTTTTGTGTGTGCTGTAAATGAAACCTTATGGCTGGGTAAAAGAAATCTCAGTTCTTTCCTCTGCTTTGAGGGGTTTCAGGAGGGAACACTCCCGACAATCCCTATAAACTGGAGGGGGGGGGAACCACCCTTGGCTCACTTGTGATATGTGACCTGTCCAGTTTACAACACTTGCTTGTTGATCAAGGCAAAATATAGAAAAATTTTTTTGTTGTCTTCCAAAAGTTTTTAAACAAGGTATTTTAAACCAAGGGGATTACTGTAGTTTGAACCCAAGCCTTTCAATCAATCAGCCTTTTTTTGGATAATAAATTTTTAACACAAGTTCAGTATAAATTACAAAAGTAATAATCAGTTAAAAAGTTAATTTCTCGGGGCATCTTGGCTGGGGCCCTAAACCCGTGGGTTAAAAAAGTTTCCCCATTTTCTATACCCAGAGCTTCTGTGCAGAAGAAACCCCGTGTTCGAATTGAACACTGCCTCTTTTCAAGAGAGGGGGTCAAAATTAGTTTTTTTCGGGAGTGATCATAAAGAGGCAGTGAAAAACCAAAGAGTGATTCCACTCCACCCGTGCCGGCAAAAACCTAAAAAAAATTTTTAAGCAGTCTTTGAATCTCCATACAACACCCCTGATGGGTGGATTGCAAACCAGAAGAGTAGGCCCCCCGTCCCCTTTAGATTCTAGCGGGGAAAAGTAAGGTGCAGGGCGCTCTGCTGCTATGGGGTCTGCAAAAATAATGGGAACATGTTTAATTTGTCTCTCGTAAAACCCGCAGTTGTATTAAGTAACCTGTCTTAATCATTGTAAGCTTCAACTGGGGGAGTGAGCCGAGAGAGTATGTAATCCCAGGACCTGATTTTTTAATTTAAATTTGGCAGAACCTGTTGGGGCTATAGAGTCTTGAAGGAGAGTAAAGGGGCTTCCTGTCAGTTTGTAGTATTTCAAACAAAATTTAATAAAACTGAGCCATGCCCCTTTTTCTGAGAAATTGTCCCGTTTTAAGATGTGCTGCTTAGGGAACACTTTGGGTTTTCTAAAATTTTTGAAGGAAAGGGGATGGATTTGTTTCAGTTGTGGTCCAGGGGGAATTATCCAAATTTGGGGTGCCGTTTAGCAGTTGTGAGATAAAATTTAGCATTAAATACTTTAAGGGCTGCTGGAAAATAACCTAACCTCCCTTATAGAAAAAAAAAAAAAATATAGTTCAGTTGTTGCTTTTCAAGGTTATGCTACTTTATGGTGATATTGCCCGGTGTGTTTATAGTGAAATGAAATTCCAGATATTTAAAAAATTTGACCTGTTCTATTTTTTTTTCTAAAAGTCAATTAGTGGTTTTCCCAAAATTTAGCAAAAACCTAATTTTTGATTTGCTATGTTTAAATTTCAATTTATTACTAACGGGATTTTGGGAAACAATTTATTTAAAGCTTTAGCCCTAGAGGATGTGAGGAATTTCGCTTGTCGGGATAAAGATTTGGGTACTGCAAAGAACCCAAATTTAGGGGGATGGCCCGACTTTCCCTTTTAACGGAGGGTATATCATTCAAAAAGAGATTAAAAAAGTGTGGGGCTAAAACAAACCGTTTTTCTCCCCTTTTTGGTGGGTTTAACCGTAGTTGACCTGGGGTAGGACCCTGCAGTGGTATTGAAATAGATTCTATAGAGGAGTTTAATATTTTCTTTTTCTCGCATGAGGTTAAAGCCCGGCCCCCTAGTAAGTTGCCAGTCTTCAAATTTCAGCCACTCATTTTTATGAACATAAGTGAGAGTGCTTTAGGGTGTGAATCCCAGTAAGCGCAGGCCGACGGGGGGCCTGGGGGGTAGTGGTAAAAATTGTGTGTCAGTTGCAGGGGTTTGACAAGAATTTTTAAATCTCCCCGCAAACGGCTTGCGTTCCATCAGTTTGAAGCAGCTACCATTGTCCAGTCCCCCAAGGGAAAACAGCGTTAAAATTTCCTAATTGCTAAGACCCATCGCATTAACGTCTGTATGATGAAAAAGCTTTGAAAGTTTGGGTTTTCCCAATACCTTAAAAAACTGTTTTCCACGCTTTTTAAACATCGTTTGCCTATAGGGAAAAGATCAACAGATGTGCCCTGTTGCCTTACACCTTGCAGTGAGTCACCTGGAGAAACCTGGGGGGGAAATTTTTTTTAGGATCTTTTCATTTATTACAGTTCAGTTTAAACCCTTACCCAAATTTTATTAAAGCTGGCTGATCTGGACCTTTCTTCTACCATTGTGATTGGATCAAGGATTTCTAAGGGAACGCTCAACCAAAAAAGTGGGGGGTTTTGGGGCTTTCCAAAATTTTTCCTGAAAGCTTTGGGGGACCGGGGGTCCCCACAGGGCTGTTGCTTAGTCCCTTCCTGTTTCACTGTAAAAATGATTTTGTATCATCTTCATCTACTGTGATTTTAAGTTCGCAGCGATACCCCTAATGGGTTTTTTACAGGGGGAGATGAATCACCCTACAGGAATGAGGTCCCAAAAAATTTTTTCCAATGGTGCTAGAAACAACTTGCATTAAATATTACAAGAAAAGGAGATGGTGCTGGATTCCGGAGGAAAGAAAAAGAGGAACCCGCCCCATTTCACCAGGGGGGTGTGTGGAGAGAGTTTTTTCCTTTAAAATTTTTGGGATTTACCTCGGAAGACCCCGTCCCGGGGAATTAAAACACCCAAAATTGTCGGGGGCCGCAGAGGGCGGGATTTCCTTAGGGTCTTGCGCAAGAAAAAAGTGAAGCAACAAATGTTATCTCCTTCTACCCGGGGCCCAGTGAAAGAAACCTCACATATTGCATTACCGTTTGGTATGCGGATTACAGCTGCTGACAGGGAAGAATACAGGGGTGGTAAAACACCCTCGTATTTTTATGGGCTGTCCCTGAGTGCCTGGACGACACGCTAGGGTCGTTGCTGGGGTTGGAAAAATTTTAAAGGGTGACTCACACCGGTCAGCACTTTTTTACTTGTTACCATCAGCGAAAATATCGTAGTATGCCTGCCGTACCAAAGATGGAGAACGTTTTTATCCATGGGCTGTCGAGTGAAGGGAAAAAATCCCCGGAAAAGTTAGAAGAACTGACCGTGGGTGGCGCATTCTGTTTAAGTAAAAGGGTGCAATAAGACGGTGATTGCCCGTGAGATGGGGGCGGGATGGGGTGGGGGTGGGCTGGGGGGATAGCTAATTTCATTGTGCCATGTTGTCATTTAAATAAAAGGTTTTATTATTATTATTTTATTTTTTTTTATCAGGGGGAGAAATCTTTTATCTGTCCCCAAATTATGCGCTTGTCCAGGTAAAGCCCTGTCCCCTGAGTCGATGCACTTTAAGGGTTAAAAAGGCAATAAAGTTAGAGTTGGAACCTTAAATTGCTTGTTTAAGAGATGTGATAGGATGAGGAATGGTCTAACATTGAAATTGCTTGACCCGAAGCAATCTCTTCGCCCCTAAAATTGCCTGGTTTGATCAGTGGTCAAGTTTGAACGAAAAGTTTGGATAGAAATTTTCCTATAACTGATAAAAAGGGTAAAGGGGTTTAACTTTTGGGGGCTGTGATTCCTCTTTTAAAAATGGGAAAAATTATTGCATTGGTCCATATCTTTGGAATAAACCAGTTTATGACAGATGTGAAAAATGGGGCCAGAAATGTGCCCACCATTGGGTCGACTCAGGATCAGAAGGTACAGTGTCTGGCCCCGGGGCTTTTTCCAGATTTTTAAAAGAATAATTAAATTTATTTTTTTTCCCCGATGTGACCCGAGGGGCCTTCAGACAGCTCATGAAAATTTGGGGGGGGGGAGGTTAAATGTGGAGTATATCATTGTAGCATCCCAAGCCATTTAAGGCTTTATAAATTAGAAGAAGAGATGGGGGATGAAAAGGAAATTTAAAGTTTCATTTTTTTTCGCTATCTTGTGGTTTTCTTATTTAGTTACATATTCTTTTTTATTGAATTTTTTGTAACAAAATGAAAAGGAATGAAAAGATTCGAAAACTGCCTGTGAAAATGTTTTGACAGGTCGGCTGTTCCGGGGGGGACAGCCGACCTGTCCCAAAAAAAACAAAAAAATAAAAACAAAAAAACAAAAACCCCCTGGGGGTGGCGCTTCCCAATTGTTTCAGACCTGTCAAACCCCGTGGAGGTGGGCGGTAAGGCGAATGGAGCTTTCAGTGTCCCTTTGAATTTTGCTGCTTGCCCATTCTCTTTGCCACCCTGCTTCAAGCTGGGGCTTTTTGACAGGTAGGGGTGGGGGTGGGGAGGGGTCCCTCCCCTTTCCCCAACCCCCCCCCGCCCAAAAAGCCCCATCGGGAGGCAGGGAGAAGGGGGAAAGATGAAAAACAGGCAGAATACAAAAACCCTGCTCCTTTCTGATTTTGCCCCTCCCCCGCCTTCCAGCTGGGACTTATTGTGGTGGGGTGTGGGGGGGAAGGGTATCCCCCTCTCCACACCCAAACCTGTCAAAAAGCTAGCTGGGGGCGAGGGGGGGTGAAAGACAGACCGAGCAGGCGTGGAAGAAAAACCCCGGCCTTTTGCCCATTGCCCTCCCCGGTCCCCAGCTGGGGTTTTTGACGGTTGGGGGGTGGGATGTGGGGTCAGCCCCCATGCCCACAGCCCTCCTGTCCCGAAAAACCCCTGGGAGGGGGGGGCACAGGGGGAATGAGTTGGAAATTAAATGGAGCATGATTTATCACTGCCTTTCCTTTCCCTGTTTTCCCCCTCTTCTAGGGTAGGTATTTTGGACAGGGAGGGGTTCGGGAATGGGAGCTGCCCCCTACCCATAGCATCCCCGTCCCCAAAAAACTCCCCAGGAGGAGGGGGTGGCGGGAAGAAAGGAAACAATAAGGGAGTGAATTTATGCGCCTACCTGTCCCTAGCTGCCCCCCCCAGTGGGATTATTTTGACGTTGAGCTGTCAAAAAAAGTGGGAGGTGGGGGGGAAGAACTGAGAGGGAAATTTTCTGGAGATCTCGTGCTGAAACGAGTCTGGTGGAGGCTCCCCGGTTCACTTCCCCCTGACAGAAAACATTGGTTTGGTTTGGTTTTGGATGACACGCTGTCTTCAATTGCATTTTTGTTTTTAAATAGTTTGAATGTTACGAAAAGTGAATTGTGTGTCATTTTTTTAAGGTGCCTTTGTTCTTTTTTGTAGGTTACAGGGTGGTTTTTGAGGGACGTGTGGTATTACTTATCTAGATTTTAGAAGGCCTTCAATAAAGTTCCCTATGGGACATTACAAAATTAGTGAAAGAGAGATAGTGTGTAAAATTTTCGTGGATTTCTAATTTGGGTTGACTAATTCCCCCCAAAGGGTGATACAAGAACTTTAAAAACAGCCTTTGCTGGAACAGGCCACAGCCCCTCCTTTTTTGCATTCTGTCTCAACAGTGGGTCGCCTTTGCTTTTTGGGGTTTTTCCCCGCAGTGTCTTCCTGCTTATGATATCTGATAATGGCATTGAGTGTATCCTCCCATCTCTCCAACCGGAGGTTGTCCCTTTGGCATCCTAATGTAGCCTTGATACCCTTTTTCTCCCTAAATGTGTCCAAACCCTTTTTTTAAAAAAGTTGAGGCGACAGATGCCACCATTCTTTTGGGAGGGAATTCCTAGACCCGGGGATCTATGGCTTTCTTTTGATTGGGAGCTGATAGTGGGGTGCCCCGGGTTCTGTTCTAGGTTGGGGGTATTTTAATGTCTTTATAAAGACTTTGGGTGAAGGAATCAAAAAGTATGTGATTAATTTGCAGTGTTCCAATGGGGGGGGGGGGCTAATTCCCTAGGGATAGGTTAAAATCCAAAAATGACTTGACGACTAAGAGTGCTGGGCCAAGAACGAATGGGTTTTAACAGAGAAAATGTAGGGTGCTGTTTGGGAAAAAAAAATTTAATTGCACAGATAGGTGCGAGATATTTGGCTAGTATAGTACTGTGAAAGGGGTCTGGGGTCTGGGTGGACCACAAATTGAACATGGTCAGCATGTGATATGGGAGCCAAGAAAGCCCAAGTGTTTCTTGGTTGCTCAAGAGAGCATAGTGTCTAGATCAAGGGGAAATGATAGTACCACTCGATTTGCTTGGTCAGACCCCCCCTGGGTTTCTGGTCCAGGTTTTTTGTTCTCAATTTAAAAAGGGTGTTACAACCCTTTAATGGGTCCGAGAGGGTGACCGTCGGTTAAAGGTCTGGGAACATTACTTAGAGGAACGGCTTTTGGGGGCTGGGTGTTTAACCTTTCGAAAAGAAGCGAGAGGGGATATGATGTGTGTTTAAATATCTGAAAGGATGTCATGTTGAAGAGGGGACTGGTTTATTTTCATGATTTCAGAGACTAGGACTCAAGGGAATTGTTTAAAAACTGCGGGGAAAAGAGGTTCGTAGTGAACATTAGGAAAACTTCCTGACAGAACTGTCTGGCAGTGGAATATGCTACCACAGAGGGTGGTGGAGTCCCCTTCTTTGGGGGTTTTTTAAAGCAGGGCTGGATGGATAAGCAGAGCCTTTTTTAAGGTTTAAGCCTTTGGAGGTTTTTCAGCAGAGCCTGTGATGGGGGTTCGTGCATGGCAGGGGTTGGACTTGGATGGCTCTCGAGGTCTTTACCAACTCTACAGTTTGAAGTCTCCCCAGAAATAAAATTTGTATGTTCTGGTTTTGAATTCAGAACCCCACAGGAAATTGAGTTAAAATAAAAATGGGTGGAGTATATATAGTTCCTTATAAAATGACATTTGGTGGATAAGCATTTTCAAACATTTAAGCTACAAAAAAGTAAACTTATTTTACCACTTATACGACAAAATAACTCAATAAAATTCTTGTCCTCGGGGTAAAAAGGTTTAAATTTGTGACTTCACAGAAAGTTTGAGGATGAAAGGCCAATTATCTTCAGGCTTAAAAGAACTGTTTCTAATACAATATAAAAAAGGAATAAATCTGTTAGCTCCCCCGTGTTTTTAAATTTCCATGGTGGTGTTGCAATCTCTTCTAAAGAATGAATGGGAAGGATTTAATCTCCCCTGCCTGCAGAAAAGCCAAGTGAAAGTGTACATAGGATGGCTTCTTTTATACCTGTATACAGATTTGCTCTGTGTCTGTTGTTGCACATTTGACACTTGATCCCCTGGAAATGTTTGGGAAATGAATGAAAGGAGGAGAAAAAGATTGGTGTGAGTAATTGAGAGGGTTTAGCTGTACTGGAGAATTTCTTGGCTAAGGAAAAATATATTATAGCGGGAAGAAATTATTATATCTCTTCTCAAGTCAACTGCGTAGCACCAATTTATATCAGCATAAATCATAGCTGACTATACGTCCCTTGGTTCATTGCTTGCTCTTTAACTCCGCTTCTTCTATTAGTAGCAACTAAGATATTGTATAGCCCTAAAAGGTTAACCTCTCCTGTGATAGTGTGCCGTAGAAACATACTACTCTACAGAATCATGAACAAAGGGACAACCAGAGAACCAAAACAAGCAGGAAAAAGGACAGAAAGCCCTGTTCCAGAAGGGTCAAGTTTAAGCAATATTCAATAAGCTGACGTGCTGGGCCCGGCTGGGTGACCCCTCCCAAGCCTTCCAGTCCACTGATCTCCCCAGGGCAACCCTCTCCCTGGAAGATGGCCATACCACCTACTATGAAGACTCTTACAGCACCACAGTTGCTGATGAAGGTGGGGGAAGACAAGATGACAAGAAGGGCTTGCCCAAGTTGCAGAATCTGGAAAGGAAGGGGATGAAGGCAGTAAGGAGAAAGAGAAGTTGGCAAGCAACAGAGGAGGTAGAGAGCCCAATAGGAGGCTGCTTAGGTAGAGCCACCCAAAGAAAATGCTACTTAGGTAGATCCCCTAAGCGAGCCTACTCCAAGAAACTCCCATCCCCACATAGCTGGGGATGGAGAAGAGGCAGAGACAGTTCCATTGTCTCCAAGAAATTGATGCGAGATGTGGGCCACCCAGCATGTCAACCTTCTTCCCTGTAACTGAGATGAGGACAGTCTCAATCCTCCAGAGACATGCATGGGAAGGAGGAATGACCACACCTGAAATTTGGATGCAACTGCTGTACAGAACTGGATGATTGGGGTGGACTAAGAAAAGCCTTGAAAATGTTAAGTTGATATGTTGTTATCTCATTGGTCTGTTTAATAACGTTGGTTTTTTTTTTATATAAGTAGCTTTGGATCGGACCCTTTCATTGGATCCGTGGTTCCCTTTGATGTCTTTTTCTCCATGGTGTTCCTGGGAGTGCACCCAAGAGCTTTGAATGTAATCTATTACATTCAAAAGATAATAATTTTCTTCTCAATAGATGAAAAAACTCATGGAAAAAAGGGCACTGTTAACTGAAGCTCAAACAGTACTCAGAATTTTGTCTTGATTTTTAGCAGAGTAGCAGAGTCATGCAGGGAGTATGCAAGTAGGGCAGGGTTTCATTGTTTTGCTTGTCGTTTGTTTGCATGTGCTTTTAATTTGTACAAATTATCAAGACATAGAAATGCACTTGTTAGAATGTAGATTGATGCAAATAAGCCAGTTATTGCAAATAACTGTGATAAACCAGGTAAATGTAATAATCACAAAACTATCAGTCAGCAGTTTTCCATATAACACAAAAATTAACTCCATACATAATTATGGTTGTGTATAAAGAGAAATTTTAACAGCTTGTGTAAATGGCCCAAGGGTGGTTTATTTTGTTTAGGGTTTTAAACAGGGGACTTTAATTGATTAGATGGTGGGTCAATGGTTTCCATGTCTAAGTTATCCACTTCTGGACATGCTTGTTTCAAGTGTTTACAGATTCATTCAAAAGGATGAGTATTTTAAATGTTCCTTGTAATTGATATTCTTTGGGGGGGAAAAGCTTACCCTGAGATGTTAATTTAATAACAGATGGAAAACCTCAATAACATTCAATAATATTTCCTTCTTTTCATTTTAGCTAAAATCCCTGCTTAGGTGCAACCAAATCCTGTGTTTTTCATTCAATACGCCCAATTCAGACAAAAAAGTAAGTTCATTTATCTTCATAAACCCTATAACTCTTTTTAACATTATCTTTAGATCAGTGGTTCTCAACCTGTGGGTCCCAAGATTTTTCTGCACTGTAACTCTCAGAATCCTGGCCAGCTCAGCTAGTGATGAAGACTTCTGGGAGTTGCAGTCCAGGAACATCTGGTGACCCACGGGTTTGAGAATCACTGCTTTAGATGAATGCTCTGTGAGGGGTTCAGGGGAAACACAGGAGGACTAAGGGCGTTGTGTGGATTAGGGCACCCCAAATGCTCCTGTCCTTGGTGTTACTTATTGGAAGAGTCAAACATGCAAAGAGGGGAGTGGTTAGCCAAATCATTACTTTCCTTATTTATAAAGCATTTTCTTGCTAAAGAAGAAGGTTTGCTTTCTTTATAAACATAGTCATTGAAAACAAGACTGCTAGAAAATGGGGATGGAGGACCCTTTGCTTGTGCAGCGAGCCTCCACGTGAACAGGGGACTCTCCTCTCTATAGAAATCACTTTATACATGGTAATAGATATATTTATTTTTCTGTTTATAAGATGCCTGAATGAATAAAACTGAGCTTAGAAAATTTGATCTTCCAGTGGAAGCTAAGACTCAGGTTTGATAAAATTCACATCAAACAGGCAGGGGTTTCTTAAAAACAGCTATATTGCATAGTAGAAACATAACGAGTTTCAGTAACATTTCATCTCACAGAGATAGCATATCAACTAGAGATGGACACGAAACAGAAAAATGGCATTTCGGTTTTTCGTTTGTCATTGAGAGGTCTGTTTCGGTTCGTTTCCGTTTGTCGGAAAAATTTTGAAAAATTTTGTTACCGTTTTTCGTTTTTTCATTTGTCGTTTCTACCCACTTTTTGTGCAATTTTTAAAGCATTTCCAAAACACAGGCATCCCCCAATGCCCTAGACCAGAGGGAAAAACAATAAAAAAAATAGATGCTGGCAGAGATACAGTATAGACTAGGTATGCAGGGGGCTGCAAAGGCAGCGGCGGGCGTTGCCCAGGGTGCAAGGCATCCGCAGAGTGACTGCACTGCAGGGCAAGGGAGGGTACTCACCGAGAGGTACACAGAAACGCACGCACACAGGGAGGCTGCAGAGACAGCATCCCACCCTAACTCCCACCAGAGACTGCAAGGGGACGGGGGCTGCCAGAGCTTTTTATGCCTCTGTGGCTGCAGAACCTGCCCGCCCAGTCTGAACCCGGGGCATGCTATTGGTTGAACATGTTTCCCACATCACAGGGCTTGCCTCCATTTTGTGGCTGGTGGCGACAACCCTTTTTAAAAGGGAAAAGAAAAATACATCACGATGGGAGAAGACAAAAACAAACTTTTTAAGGACTCCAACCCCCGGTAGGTATTATAGACAATATAAATAATTATCGCTGCATTTTTACGGATGTCCAGGCGTTTTTTAACATTTAAAACAGCTCATTTCCTTGCGCGTCGCCATTAACGGAGAAGCGAAACGTAACGACCACAATTTTCGTGGTTCTGTTCATTTTGTTTCATTTTCATCACAATTTTTGTTTGTTGTTTGTTTCGTAATGGAAACAACAAACAGTAATGGAAACGAAAAAATGTTCATTCCGGCCCCTCTCTAATATCAACATAACAGAATACATAAAAAAGCATGGCAACGTGGGTTACCTTCTCACAAAAGGTTCAAAGGCTATGATTTCTGGAGCTCTTTTATACTTATGATAACCAATCCGAAATATCTGTAGACAAACCTATTCTGTCTAATACAAAAGGTTTTTCCTCTCTAATATCTGACAAAGACCCCCTTTTCTCAACCCAAAATCACGTTTTGCAACTATGTAGTTCTCTCCTTAGCTTACTTCCATGTGTAAGACGTCCCTCCATTTTTGTATAACAAATTTAGATAAACAATATAGCAATATACTGCCCCCCCCCTCGCCACTGCCCCACCCACCACCATCCAGAAATTTTATTTTGCAATTGGGGGGAGGAGCAAAAACTGACTGTTGCACCGGGGTCTGGAAACCCTAGCTATTTCCTTGATGGGGGACTGCATGCACATCATTGTCTCCCCCCCATTTTAGCCTCCATCTCTGTAAAAGAAGTCCTGCCTGAGGCTAGCGTTTAAAACGGTTTCTGTTCCCCCCCAACAAAATTGACTTTATCAGTGGGAAACTTCATTCTGTCCTGACGTTTTCATTCTCTGGAACTGGATTTGCTTCCAATAAAATATAAATGGCTTACTAGGAAAATAACAGCAGCACAAATTTATTATAAAATGGCAAAGTTCCTTTGCAGCCATGGCTGCAGGGCAGGACCACTTTGAATGCATGACGGAGGAGTGACGCAAATATAGTCCTTGGCACACGAGAGAGGGGAAAGTCGGAATTACTTTGCAAAAAGGAACCTCACCTCTGCCTTGGCTTTCTTCTCATTGGGAGTAGAAGGTGCTGCACACTGATCAAGGCAAGTTTTTTTTTTTTGCCTCATAGTGCTGGAGTGAAGAGGAGCCTTTTTTCAGGGTGGGAAATGTACTTCAGTATGTATTCCTGCATTAAGCAGGGAGATGGACTCAAGCGCCCCCTTTCAATTCTATTTATCTCTGAATCGTCATTCTGTGAGCATGAGAAAAGCATCTGTGTGGGACAGGCAAAGTGCATCCTTCCAGTGGTTCCATATGTCATTTGAATTTCTGACCATCACCTCCATTTACCAATAGTTATGGGAACCTAAAATATACATGGCAGGGGGTTGAACTGGAAGGCCCTTGAGGTCTCTTCCAACTCTATGATTCTATAAATAAATAAAAAATATGGAATTGCTGTCTAGAAGTTTACAACCAAGTGATTTTTAAAAATACTGTCTCAAAAACCCGTACAGCCTCCTTTGCTAAGTATCAGGCATGTTGATTGCTCCTGATGAAAGCTGTGGGGTGGTACCAAGATTTCTCTTCTATCCAAATCATGCTATATTTCGGATTTCACCTGTGTTGTACATTAACATTGTATGACGTGTCCTTTTGGGTTTTTTTGTTTCCTTCTAAAGTGTAATTTGAGTAAGCCCTTCACATCTTTTAAAATAGACTATTTATTTACTATAAATTTTACAATTTATAATAAATTTTCTTCTATAGTAGAAAGAAATATTTTTAATAAAGGAACATTACTATGTTATCTGCTGAATGCCCTTCCATTCAGTGTGATTTGCTGGGTTGTCCTTCCATTCAGTTTGATTTCCACTATGCATGGACAATTTGTAGCTTGTAATGCCAGCACAAGGCTAAAAAGTTATATTACATCACCATGGGAAAGTAATCTACTCCCTTATGCTATCTATTTATTTGCTGACCTAGCTAGTCCTAAGACTAGGCCTTAAATTTAGTTGTGCACACTCATTAAAAGTATACCTGGAAAAATTCAGGAGTTTGTTTCCATAAAATATTCTTATTTAGTGCACAATGAAGGTGCTGAAAAGCTTCCTGCTATTTTGCCAACAATGCACAGTAAATCACTGCAGAAACTTGGTAATAATCTTGTTGACATTATAAACAAGAGAGGAAGGGAAAAGCTACACAGGGGCACATTTCCTGTCAGTCTAAGTTGTACAGATGGCAAGTATGGAACACGGTGACCAATAAAACTGCCCCTTAAAAACATTCCTCTTCATCACTAATCAAACTCTGCTATGGCTGGGTTACAAGCAAGAATTACCCAGGTCCCATGGCTCATATGCCTAACCTGCAGCTGAGAGGCTGCTTCATATCTCAAAGCCAAATGTGATGAGGTTACTAAAACTAGTTGCAATACTTGCGCTAGAGGAAAGGCAGAGAAATGAGGAAAAGAGAAAATAATATGCGAGGATGCAAAGAAAGAAAGAGAAAAAAGAAAAGGATAAGAAAGAAAGAAAAGAAAGAAAGAAAGAAAGATGTCTTTTCCCATAATGCAGTATTTCAATAAAGTCTGCTTTGATATTTCATTTGCAAATAAAGCCCCTCCTGTATTACTTTCCAGTGACCAATTAGAAAGCAAAATACACTGGAATATGAGCTATGAAGATATGCAAAATACATGCTATGACAAATAGATGCTTTTCACTACATTAGGTAGCACCACTTCTAAATACAGTAATACCTTGGATAAAGAATGCCTTGGATAACAATTTTTTTGGATAACAAATGTAAATTTCCAGGTATCGGGCTGCCTCGGATAGCGAATTTTCCCTATGGGCTGCCTCGGATAACAAATGCAAAAAATGTGTACCCTGCATGCATTGCAGGATGCATAGTTTGTGGAGGGGTGGAAGGAGTTAGAGCATTTTTTTCATGGTGTTTTGGAGCCATTCTGGACATGTTTTGCTGAGGGATTTTGACCTTTCAAACTTGGTAAGATAGGGAGCTAGCTTTTATTAATCTTTGCACTGCTTTTCTTTGCATTTTTGGCTGGAAGAGGCTGGGGTAGTCTTGTTGGTTTCATTTCTCTGTGTTTGCAGTCTTTTTACATTGCTCTGCAGGCAAAAAGTGGTCCGGATTTTTCTTCCTGCTTATGTTTGTTTGATTGCATTTTCCCCCATTGCACTTTGGGTGGGAACAGGCTGGGGTAGTCTTGCTGGTTTCTCTTGTCCATGTTTGCATTGCACTCCAGGGGGACATTCTGGAGGGGGTGTTCCAGCACTGCAAGCCTTTAAAGTGCATTTTATAAAGAGTTCTGGAACCCTCCCCCCCCAGCTTTTTTGCCTTTTTTCAGACCTCCAGAATGGATTAATCGGTTTCCCATTTATTTCAATGGGAAACCACGTTTCGGATAACAACTTCTTCAGTTAACAAATTGCCTCTGAGAACAAATTAAATTTGTTATCAGAGGTACCACTGTAGGTGATAAATGTATCATCTAATTTTGTACTCAACTAGTGTGCCTTTTATGAAGTTTTGAAATGTTCCTTAGTTTTGCTCTCAATTGTGCACTGAAATTGAAACATATACATCTATGCCTCATATGAACAGTTGGTTTAAGTGTTTGTGTATTATTTTTAAATTATTATTTTATGGCCAGATCTGTGAGGTCTTCTGTCCAGTGTTCAATATAAAGTGACATACTGTAAGAGGCCTATGTTCCATTTCATTGGCAACTTGGCAAGTATTTTAGCACAAAGTTCATGCAGTCCTGCACACGGATTGCAAAAAGGTCAGAAAGGGTGGCCATGACTTCAGTTCACCTCTCTACTTGTATGGGGCATCTCCAGTAATTCCTGCATGTTCAATGGATAGAATCACTCTGGCATCCAATGTGCACAAGGTGATTTTTTATTAGACTATGGCTGCATGTGAGTGCAACAGTGATTTTCTGCTGGCAGAACAAATCAACATTCTACATGGCTGTTTTGAAAATATGGCCAAGTTAAAAGCAAAAAATATATCTTTGAAACTGGATTTTGGATCAGCATCACCTAGCTCAAGAATGTCCAACCCACCCCAAAATATATTTCACATAAGCTATCCCAACCAGTTTTGAAACAAAATAAAAGAAAAAATATTTGAAAAATGACCCTATGAAAGAGAAAAATGAGAAATCCAGCAAGGGATTTAAACAAAGAGCTTGCATGGCTTATGACTCTAAACAGAAAACCAGTAATTGGATCATTGGTCCAGGATGTACCAGCCACTGCACACACAAAAGAAAAGATAGGAGTGCTGGTGGAAATATTCAAATAACCAACAGTGATTCCATTGGCAGAAGAGCAATTGAAAGCGGTGTTTTACAGTCTAGTGAAATCATTGTGAATACTCTCGGTGATGTTTTGTATGTGCCTGATTTGTAACACAACATGCTAAGTGTTTCAGCTTTAGGAGACAAAGGTTTTCACATATGTTTTGAAAAGGACACCAACAAATAATGAAGTACATTTTTGAGGCTTTAAAATGTAATGGCGTCTGGAAACTGAGTTTTCCAGACCAGCAAGCTAACACAAGGCAAGCACAGAGAGAGGCTGGTAGCTGTCGGAAGCTCTGGCGCCTTCGCTTTGCACACAGAGATCCAAAGGCAGTCCTCAAGCTCCAAAACCACAACCTTCCCATGGGGATAAAGGAAAATCCACACAATGCAAATCACACAACTAGATGTGTTGGCTGTATTACAGGGAAAGGTGACAAGCCCTCTTTCCTACTGAGGTGACTGAGTTGATCTCTCAATATATGTTATTTGTGCAGGTGCTGTTATTTGTTTTGTGTGCTCATACTCTGCTAACTTGAAAGGAATAGCTAATGTTCTGCAAGACATCCAAAGTAAAAGAATTAGGAGAAAAGTGCAGGAAGAGGAATTGGAGAAATCTCTACATTGGAGAAACTAAGCAGCCATTAAGCAGGAGGATGGCCCAGCATAGGAGGGGCAACAGCTCAGAACCAGAATCAGCAGTACGCCTCCACTTGAAGGACAAAGGGCACTCATTCAAAGTTGGGATGTACACATATTAGGGCGTTTAGACACGACCCCTAAGCTCCGCTGCAAAGGGCTGCAAGCTCCGGAGCTTAAAAATGTTTCCCCACCAGCTCCGGAGTTTGCAGACAATTAAGTGTGACCCCACCCACCTAAGCGCGAACCAGCGCACTTTTCTTGTACCTGCTGGAGGAGGGTGAAAATCGCCAGGTCCGGATTTAATCTGGTCAGTGTGGGGCTCTCCTGGCTTCTTTTTTTTTTTTTGCCTCCCGCCCCTTTAAGAGAAGGGGCGGGAGAGAAAAAAGCAAACAAAGAGAAGGAATCAGCACAACAGAGCTCCGGCAGCTTCTCCGAGGTGAGTCTGCATTTCCCCCCACTTTCTTCCTCCCTCTCCTCAGCACAGACAGGTGCGGAGTGGTGGGGAGGAAGGAAGAGCAATGAACCCCTAGGATCTCTGGTCCGAATTTAAGTGGCCAGCGGATCTTAGGGGTCGTGTGAAAAGGCCCTTAGACAGAGAAGATGGGTGGCTTGAGAGAGGGGTCTGGGAAGCCATTCATGTGAGCATTGACAGAGGTGGGGGCTCAGGCACAGTCTATCTGCTACTTATCAAGCAGTGAATCCCCAGACAAATCAAGAATAGTTCACACCTCCACCTACAAGGCCATGGCTAATGACTCATACTTGATGGGTGTTGGGAAGGTTGCAAAGTTGGGCCATTGTCCACCTGGTGAGCCTATTGAGACTATTGTGTCCACCTAATGAACCTATCCAGGCCATTGTTCATCTTATGAGCCTATTTCGGACCAGGGTGGCATGAGGTCAAAGTGAACTAGCTTTCCTCAGACGGACAAAGCTGTTTGGATGAGCAGCGAAATGTTTCAATCTCTCAAGAAAAGAAGTCCAGTTGCCATGACATGGGCCTCCATCCTTAGAGTGTTTTACTTTGATCTGAAACCAGCAAGGAAAGTAAACACCAACAACGCACTGTACTATCAGTCTTAAGTTCTGGAGGGATTTGCCTTTAAAACCATGTTTTGATTCCCATCTATGGCAAATCCTGTTAGCAGTTGTTGGCTATCCTGACTCTGAGTGACTCACTGGACCAGTATTGAGATGGGCAAGATGTACGGGAAATACCCCTGTCCTTATGGCCTGTGTAATCCTGTGAGATTGATCTGTTGACATTATTTATTACACTGTGGTTAAGAAAAATTAGAGGCTCTTCACTTGAGACGTGAGATAATGAAAAATCAGTTCCTAGTCCTGTGGCATTCTCTAGCATCTTCCCATTTTGGCCAGTCCATATGTTTTTTGATCAGGTCTCCCCATCTAGCGTTGTGATAAATGTTGCAGGGGCAACTCATTCCTATGGAGAGCACAGCCTAACCTGATCAGCTTGTGGTAAAGTTTAACTTCAACAAAGTGTATGATATCACCAATCGAATCAGTGTTGAGATTTGTGGAATCACCCCCAGTGGTCTGCAGAGTTTTATCAATGCCCTTCTTCTTTTTGAAAGGCACTAGCTTATTAGCAGTAACGTTAGCAGGTTTGTTTGTGTTTGAATCCTCCTCTGGAGTAAAGTGGTATAGATACCATCCCCTGGTTCACTGCATACAAAATAATGCTCTTCTTTGATGTTTCTGGGGAAACACTGATCAGAATTATCAGCTTTCAGCAGAAATTTAGCTGTGTCTTGACAGCTATCAAAGAAGATGCAGTCAGTTTTACTGTTCTCACAAAGTTCATCAAATTCTTGATAGAGTAATTGTGTAAGTTTTTATTGGGCCCTCTTGACTCTTGTGAGCCACTGCAGATTTCTTGTCTTGCTCAGTAACTAAGGAAGCATCTATATAAGCTACAGTGGTAGAGATGGGCACGAAATGAACTTTTAGTTCGTTTTGTTATTAATTCCATTACCTAATGAAACAAATAACGAACCCTAGAGTGAATTTAGAATGAAACGAATAAAACAAACAAATGGGTTCATTTTGTTTTATTTTTCG
>JAWVWN010005816.1:0-35141 GCA_037367305.1 Phrynocephalus vlangalii | reverse complement strand
AGTCCGAAGAGCCACCATCTTATGTGACATTGCATTCCTACGCAACTGCCGAGACAAAAATGTGATCCCCACAAGCTTCCAACTGAAATTCCACTCAAAAACCCCATCCAGCGAAAGGATCCTGAAAAGAACAGAACTAGCCCTAATCAGAAGCGAACTACACAGGAAAAGATACCTACTAGATCAAACCAACAGAGACCTACTCACTCTCCACCTCAAACTCAGCAACAAAATCCACCCAACACTCTGGAACAAATCCAAGCAACTCGCCGCCTGGAGAGCAGAAACAGAGACCTCCCACAAGACAGACACACACACCAACAAACTCCACAAACTGGAAAAACGCCAGAAGCCCAACCCCCTCCCCCCACAGCAGCCCATGAAACAAACAGTGCATAACATATCAGACAGGACACTCACCATCGCAGAGACCAAAGTCCTTTCCAAAGGATTCAACTTTGCAGTCGCCCCCAGACACATCCCCACTGAAAACATCATATGCGGAGTGGAAGCCAGCCTAACCAAAATCAACCCAGATGAAGCCAACAAAATCAGACTCGAAGTCACCAATGTCCTCTGCTCCAGCAAACCACCCAGAAGCAATTTACACAAAGAAGAACAAAAAGCCCTCACCAACCTGAGGAAAGACAACAACATAATCATTCTCCCAGCAGACAAAGGCAATGCCACAGTGGTGATGAACACATCTGACTACCAAGCCAAACTATCCAACCTACTACAAGACCCTGCTTACATACCTTTGAACACAGACCCCACCACCTACCTGGAAAAAACCACCAAAGCCAAAATAAAAGCCTCTCCCTTAAGTGAAGAAATCAAGGCAAGCATCATCCCCAGAGAGAAATCATCCAGATGCCCCAAGCTCTACGGCCTCCCCAAGATTCACAAAGAAGGAACACCTCTCAGACCCATAGTCAGCTCCATAGGCTCACCTCTACAAAACCTCGCCAAATTTCTTGCCAAACAACTCCAGCCCTATGCAGAATCCATCACTTCATACGTACAAAACTCGTTCCACTTCATAGAAATTATAAAGAAACAAGACCTACAACCCAATGACCTACTCGTGAGCTTCGATGTTGTTTCGCTCTTCACACAAGTGCCCATTCAAGAAGCCTTGACAGCTATCCACAACAAATACAACCCCCCCAAGCACATCCTAGATCTGACCAACCACTGCCTAACCAACACATACTTCATCCACAATGGACAAAGATACAAACAGATAGAAGGAGCACCCATGGGATCACCCCTCTCACCGGTCATCGCAAACCTATATATGGAACACTTTGAAACCAACGCGTTACAGAAGTCCGAACATAAACCCAAACTCTGGCTCAGATATGTTGACGACACCTTTGTTATCTGGCCACACGGGAAAGATAAACTGAACAACTTCCTCACACATCTCAACAGCCTACACCCCAAAATACAATTCACTATGGAAATAGAAGCCAACAACCAACTTCCCTTCCTGGACGTCCTAATCTACAAAAAACCCGACGGCTCCTTAGGACATACCATCTACCAGAAAAAAACACATACAAACCGCTACTTAAATGCACAATCACACCACCACCCTGCACAGATCAACTCCGTAGCAAAAACCCTCATCTCCAGAACCAAACGCCTCGCTGACAAAGACCACCTAAAAACTGAATTACACACTATCTCGAATGTTTTAATTGCGAACGGATTCCAAAAAACACCATCACCAAACTAATCCAAAAAGAAACACCCCCCAAGAACCAAGAAACAGAAGAGAACAACGGCACTGCCCTCCTCCCTTACATCAAAGGCACCACAGACAAAATCAGCAAAATTCTCCACAAACACAATATCAAGACAGCCTTTTGCACCGACCAAAAAATAGCCAACATTTTAAGAAACCCCAAAGACAAGATTGAGCTAGAAAGCCAAGGAGTCTACGAAATACCATGCAAAGTCTGCCCAGCCACATACATCGGACAGACAAACAGGAGAATAAGCGCACGCATCGCAGAACACAAGAACGCAGTCAAAAAAGAAGAAAAATCTTCCTCTCTCTTCCAGCACATAAAAACAACAGGTCATGAAATTGATTTTGAAAGAACCAAACTCATCTCCAAAACTGAACACTTCAACAGTCGAATAATCATGGAAGCCATTGAAATAGAGAAACACCCAAACAACATGAATAAACGTGATGACACCTCCCGCTTGCCTGACATCTGGAAACTAGCCCTGGTCAACAGACGAGCCTCCGTCACAAAGACTGACACCAGGTCCAAAAGGACACAAGATGCCACCACCTTCCATCCACACCAAACACAAACCCAGACCCTTCCCACAGATGAAACGAAACCACCATCCAATAACAAAACCACGACTGCACCATCTACTGCTACACCCCACTCCAGTCACCACATGGAGCACACTTACACACGCCAAAAAAACATTGGGAGACCACAGACACGTAGCCAGACCAAAATGAATTCACAAGACACAGGACCCCACTCCACCAAAGCCCAGGATGCTGCCAGAACGCCCATCACCAAGGTCGTTAAGAAACAAAAGGCTGATAGACACACATCCAGCACCTCACCCACACAGGATGTCTCTAAACAGCCATCTAACCCACCAGCAGTTAATCCCTTAACGATCGCCTCAGCCACACAGCAGATCACAAAAGAACAAACAAACCTACAATCAGCAAACCACACCCCCCCAGCAGTATTTATAGAAGGACTTCAACTGAGATCACGCTTTGCTTCAAGAAGAAAGAAGCCAGAACACCAGCCTGAAGATGACGAGTGAGACCTCGTCGAAACGTCGCCAAAACAACCAGATTTCTACACGGGAAGAAACCCGAATCCACCCTAACATGCATACCTATACCCGTGAAAATCTACGAAAACATATATATATATATATATATATATATATATATATATATATATATATATATATATATATATATATATATATATATATATATATATATATATATATATATATATATATATATATATATATACACGCAGAAGTTGCAGCGTTCTGACCCTGCAAGCCCTGGTTTCATTATAGCACTGTCACTAAACCGGGGGCTGGTGGCTGCTGTGCTACAAAGATTGGAAAACTGGTTTGCTTACATTTATTTTGCCTTCTGAATTTATTGGAATCCTCTCTGCCCTCTCAGTTTTGGCACAGAAGTTGAAAGGTGCAATGTGTGAGAGTGTGCACACAGAGGAGAAAGGTATGCACATGGGAAAGTTAAAAACACAGGGAGAAGGTGATGTGGGGCCCCCTAGAAAGTCAGAGTTGTGCAGCAAACCATACCAATCTCATACAACTCTGGGGAGGGGTAAATCCCATGGTTCCTTTTCTAAGCCTTTAAGCAATGCAGAGGGAGGAAATAATTGGCCCCACAGGCCACGTGTAGCAGCTGGCTGGGAAAGAAGGGGGGTCTAGACAGAAGGCAATAGAGATATTTCCCCAAGATGTCAGTAACTCATTTACTTGAAATTTATATTAGTTCAGAATTCCATCCTACTGGAATCTCCATTGCACCTGATGGCCACACAGAACCACCTTTTCCTGGAAAGCCATTGACAGCTGCATGCCTCCAGCTATAAGCTAGAATGCTAGATGCCATCCATTGGCTACAGGCAACCCTGTTAATAAGCCACATTTGCCAAAGGACATGCACGTCTGAGGGACTCCCGGAAGTTCATTCTTGAATTCCATTGGCACGCGGAAAATCTCTCTCCCACATCGGCACAAGCTTCCCCGACTACATCTTCGGATCATCACACCTGCAGTCTTAAAAGGACAGACATCACACCTAGTTACAGCAGAGTTCGTGGTAGAGTCCTAGACACAAAAGGGGTGGGGGGAGGAGAACCCCTAATGGTTAACATTACTTCTTAAGCAGCTGGACAGTTACTTTGCATCAGCATTTAGCACTGTTTCTTCTGCCTTCCATAACCCCCTTCCTGCCACTCTCTTTGCTAAATGCTGACAAAAATCAATGCTTCAGAAGGCAGGCCATTCAGAACATCACCCTCTCTGCTCTTCAGTATTGTATTCCTTTTGGTGGATTTCACAAAAATAATTGACAAGTTCATCAACACACTAATAGATATGTGTCTTGTTTTTAAAAAAACTCCAGCTGTCTTCATATGCCAACGGCATATTTAACATCTCCATTTATATACTACATTAGTCTTGTCTCCAGTCACCTTATGATTGTTCATCACCCAATGCCCATTCAAGTCAATGGAAAAAGCTCTTATTGATATGGTGGGTGTTGCGCCTGCCTTTACTTAGAAGAAGCATGAGCTGATGAATCAGACATAATGATGTGTTTTCACTGTAAGACATCATCAATCCTCTGACTAGGTGAGGCATTTAGTGTTCTAAAATGCAATCTATCTCATTAGTATACTTTACAAGCTGTTGTGATATTCCGGGCTACAGATGTAAAAATGTTAAATGTGCTCCATCATAGAAATGCCACCATAGCACGCATAATCTATCATAGAAGACACACACACACACACACACACACCTCAGTGCAGTCCCATCCCACAGTCAGGACATGAATAACCGACAATTATGGGGCAGTGGGCAGAGATGAGACGTTCACGACAGAACAAGCACAGCAACCACAGACAAAGCTCTGGAGAAGTACCAGGCCACATAACTAGGATGATAGATAGCAAATCTCAAGCACCCTGAATTTCAAAACAAGCCCTGCCTAAAATTCATCTCATGAGGATACAGTAACACATGGAGAATTATTTTGACTGCTTTTAAAAAAATACAAAGTGGTAGAGGCACCTCTACGTGTGCTGCCTTTTTCATTTTTAAAAAAGAAGGGTTAACATAGAAACGGAACAAAAGAGGAATTCCTTATAGATGGTTCTTTTGGCATGCAGACGAATACTTTAGCCATAATGATAAATGCGACGGATCAGATCTGTGGTTTTTCTACTGGACCAGGTTAGATTACATAAGTAGCAAATTGTTAGCAATGGGAATTCCTTAAGTTCTAAAAGAAGGATATTTGCCATAACATGAGAGTTTCTTGTATCCCATCGTTGCTAATTAGCTTGTTTTGTCCCGTGTGATTGGTCACTGAAAGGTAAACATGGGCTTTTATTTGGAAGTCCGATGGCTCCAGCAAACAGCACTGAAACTCAAATGTCCTTTCGGCATGTAACATAGCGCTGTTTGTATGACCTCGCATGCTGCTATGAAAATTGTTAAGGAGATTGTGGGTAGTGATCAAGCCCGCCCCGAAAATGGGAATCAGCAGTGGACTCAAAAAGAAAGAATGCAATTAAAACATAAATAAGACAGATAAAACACAGTTAAATCTCAATTAACACCAATATCCATTAAAATCCAAATGAGATGCAAATTAACTGCTTGACTATTCTGGCAAAGAAAAGCAAGAACATTTTGTAACATTTGTTTTAAAGTGCTTATGCTGAAGAATAGAGATGGGCACAAAACAAAAATATAGCATTTCACTTCTTTAGTAGTTTTGTTTCGTTTTGTTACTAACAATTTTTAAAAGATTTTGTAGAATGAAATGAAACAATTTGTTAATGGCTCCCCTGGGTCCTAGAGGCACCAAAATCGCAGGGTAGCTTCTTTGGATTCTTCCCTGTAAGCCTTCCCAATTTGGAGAGGTTTGGGGTTCAGGGAGCTGACTTATTAAACTCCCAAAGGGGGTACCCTAGGAGAAAATCATTTCTAATTGAGTCAGGAAGCCATTAACAGCCCCCCCCCCAATAACGCAATGATGAAACAGCATTTCTGTTTTCATTTCCTGCCCATCTCTACTGAAGAATCTTACGGATGCAGGTATTCCGCAGATCCTAAAATAATTTTTAATGGTTAGTTACTTTTAAGGATTCAATTGTATTTAAAGTAGCATCTAGTTTAATTGCTGATAATGTGTTTTAACTCCCTTTTAAAACTATGAGCTGTCTTGGGCCCCTTTATTAGGAGAAAAGCAGCATATAAATAAATAAATAAATAAATAAATAAATAAATAAATAAATAAGCAAACAGGCCTGCCTGAAGCAAAGAATATATATAAAGCTTTTGGGATTTGAAGGCTGTATGTCTATTAATGTAGCCTAAAATAGCTTTTCCCCTCTCTTTTTTACTTTTTTGTTTTTATTTTTATTTTTGCTGTTTGCTTGCTATTCAGCTTGTGATCCGTGACAATTCCTAGATCCTTCTCGGTCTTTTCTTGTAGAAACCTGAATGTATCTGCTTTTCATCACTCTCTACAACCTACAAAAGAATCCCATGCTGAAGCGGGGTCTATTTGAGTCAACCCAAAATTTCATCGCTTGCAGTAACATCATTTTACAATGATATTAACATTTATTATTTATTTATTTATTATTTGGGCTTATATACTGCCTGTCTTCCGGATGGAACTCCGGGTGGTTCACAACAAAGAAACTAAGCAATAAACTGAAGTTAAGAACAACATTACCAAAAACCAATGGACAGGTCACATAAAAATCAATAATAAAAAGGCAGATGGTGGACAAAAACAAACAAAAAAATTAAATTAACTGTCACGAAACGCCTCCCGAAAAAGCAAGGTCTTTAAAGCTTTTTTGAAGGCTGGCAGGGAAATTAGATTTTAAAATTAGATTTTAATATTCTTTAATGAGAAACCACAATATTTTGGTAATTTTTGACAGATTCCATCTTGTCAAGCATGAATGCTTATTTTGTAATGCCAGCTCTCCCTCCCAAAAATGTTAAAATCTTGAGTTTGGGTTTTCCAACTTGGTATAACTAGCAATAACCAAAACACTTAAAATATCAAACCAGAGTAGCATTCTTTCCACAGCCTTCCAATCCAGGTGAAATCCACCACAACAAATTTACCTGTCTTCCATCTTCACCCAAGCCATTCAGGTACACTGTTGTTGTTGCTGCTGCTGTTGTTCTTGTTGTTCTTGTTCTTCTTGTTGTTGTTCTTGTTCTTCTTGTTGTTGTTGTTGATGATGATGATGATGTCATCTTCTTGTTCGTCGTCATCGTCATCCTCCTCCTCCTCCTCTTCAACAGAGGACTGCCTCATCTCTGTTGTCCTTCCGGAAACAGGCCAAGACCTTTCTCTTCAGGCAAGCGTTCCCTGAACTACAATATTTTATATGAATCTATGGGTTAACATAGACTTTGTGTCTATGACTACTTATAACTGTGTTGCTTTAATGTAATGTTTGTCTATTAATGCTGTAAGATGTCCCTCAATTCCTTGTTCTCAAATACTTGAACATGTCTTAATTGTACTGAACTGTATATTATCTCTCATTGCTGTAAGCTGCCTTGGGTCTTTTTACAAGGAGAAAGGCGGGGTAAAAATATTCTTAAATAAATAAATAAATAAATATCATCATCATCATCATCACCACCACCACCATCATCAAACTGCAGACATAGGCCACTGAGCTATCCAGAAGTTCTGCAATAACCATCCCAACCTCTGGCTCCGCACTCAAAGACCTAAGCCAAGGCACCCAGATATCCAGCAGTAATGAGTAATGTCAAGACAAATGCTCTGTTGCTTTTCAGAAATATCCACAGGAATTAGTTACTTACAGGTTTCTTCTTAATAAATCTTAGATCTTTCTGAACCTTGGATGGGGGTGCTACTTAAGTGGGAAATAGTTCTGAGTCTTCCTGGGATTTACTTAAGTAAAAAAAAAAAAAGGAAACCCTGGTTTGGATCCCAGCTATAGTTTTAAAAAATAAGCAAGTGAAAATGCTTGGAAAAAAAAACATAAAACCTTCACTGTGATGACATCTTTACCTTGTTGCCTCTTTGCATTCATTTTCCACCGCACTGTCAGTCAATGTCAAAAAGCATTGACATGAATCAAAACTCATGTTCTGATAGAATTATATGAACTTGCCAGGAGGGTGGGGAGGAACTGCACAGGTGAAGCCATGTCAAATACAAGTTTAACTACATAAATCCTTCCTCTTCTCTCTCTCTCAGACACACACAAACACTTCTTTTCAAATTGAGAGATCTGTCTAATCTTGCCACTTTCAGTTAAATGAATCTAGGCACCATTGAAGCTTATCTGAGCCCAATACTGAGGGGGGAAATACATTTCAATGGGCATATTTGCACCTGTCAGCATTTACCCTGGAGTTTTCTCCTCTCCTACATTAATGTGACTGACATCGAAAGGTTTATGAATGTTAATGTTAACTCAGCTTCGGTGTCCCTGTTTTAGATAGCTATTCTGTCCTTGAATCCAACTGTACATGGAAATTGTACAAAATATTTATTTATGTTATTTATTTGGGGGTATTTTTACACCGTCTTTCTCCTTGGAAAAGGGCCCAAGGCAGCTTACAGTAATGAGGGATAATATACAGTCCAGTACATGAATTAAGACATGTTCAAGTAATTGAGAACAAGGAGTTGTATGCAAATGATTTTGTAGGCATCCAATGGCAATGAGTAGATATGGCTCCATAAAGAAAACAGTGCTGGATCAGACTAAAAGAGCTTCTGGTTCAGGATTTTGTTTTACCAGTGGACAGTTAAAGGCATCTGGAGTCTTAACAGAACTTCCATTCTTTCTCTTTTGCCTTTTCTATGCAGAAGAAAGGCGGGCCCTTCCCCTAGGCCAGTGGTGGTGAACTTTTGGCACTCCAGATGTTTTGGACCACAATTCCCACAGTCCTTTGTCATTGACAATACAGGCTTGGAATTCTGGGAGTTGTGGTCCAAAACATCTGGAGTGCCGAAGGTTCGCCACCACTGCCCTAGGAAGTCACTGCAGGTTGCAGATGCTGCGAAGTGGCACCAAAGTGTGGCATAGAGACTTATCTGCATCTGCTATGTTAGTTTGCAGCCTTCTGTGCACAAACTAACATCTTTGGTGTCCCATCATTGCTGTCAAATCAAATCCCTGCTGCCAGTCCCATCAGCTTCTGGAAATACAATAGGAGAAGATGGTACAATAAGAACCACATTATCTCTGGGGGATTGGTTCCATCCACCCCCCAACCCCCTGTGGATACAGAAATCCATGGATAATAGTGAACACTAAATATATAGTACAGTAAAGGGGAGAAAACTCCAGAAATTTTTTTTTAGCATGCATTACCAGGACTTGCCACATATACCAAAATGTATAATATTTTCATGTCACATATAAGTGAAACGGTGTATATTGGTTTTGCCTGGGCAGCAATACATACTGGGTCAGTCCAGATAACAGATTTACTATTTCTTAACCTAAATCTACTATTTCCCATTCCACAATCCTAACAATAGGTCTTTAGATGTGGCTGGACTACAGCGCCCATCAATCTCAGCCTCTATCATCAGTGGTCTGAGATAGTGCCATTCATGCAAAGGAGGGATCAATCAGTTTGATAGAATCCAAAACATTGCAGGAGTTTAGGGGTGTAGTTTGGGAAGTAACCTCTAAGGGGAAGGAAACCTGCAATGTTACACAGCCAGTTCTTTTTATGTGAAGTGATCATAGAGCTGACTGTTGGACACTGACAAAAAAAACAGCAACTGACTCTGCTTTCTTGGTTCAGATTGAAAGAATGAGTCATAATGAGTCAGATCATGGAGCCACCTAGCCAACAGGACAGCCTAGAATCATAGAATAGAATCATAGAATCACAGAGTTGGAAGAGACCTCAAGGGTCATCCAGTCCAACCCCCTGCCATGCAGAAGCCCCCCACCCCCAATCAAATTATTCCCAACATATGGCCATCCAGCCTCTGCTTAGAAACCTCCCAAAAAAAACCTCTGCTTAAAAACCTCCACCACACTCCATGGCAGCATATTCCACTGCCGAACAGCTTTAACCGTCATGAAGTTCTTCCTAATGTTAAAATGGAGTCTCTTTTGCAGTAGTTTGGAACCATTGACCTGAGTGAGTCCTTGTCTCTGAAACCATGGGAAACAAACCAGTCCCCTCTTCAATATGACATCATTTAAAATATTTAAACATGACTATCATATTCCCTCTCAACCTTCTTTTTGTAAGGCTAAACATTCCCTATAACAGAACATGGAGAGATTGAAATCCAGTAGAGTAGGCCCATTTGAATCAATATAAGTTATAGAGGGTATGGCTCCCAAAATTCTTCCTGATTACCATCAACCTAGTGCCAAGGTGCAACTTACTACTGGATTTCAACCATTATTCGTAGAGGTGGGTATGAAACAGAAAACCAATGGTTGGGTTCATTCTGTTTTGCCCCCTCCAGTTTGTTTTGTTTCATTTCATATGAATTTTTAAAAGAAAAATTCATACAAACTGAGCCAAAATGAACTGGTTTGGCTTACCTGGACCACCGCCACTGCTGCCGGGGGACCGCTGCTGCCGCCGCCGCTGCTGCCAGGGGACCACCAACACCAACGCTGAGAGGACCACTGCTGATGCCACCGATGCTGGTGATCCCCGCCGCCACCACCGACCATGTGCCCCCAGGGGCCGGGTCAGCACTTTTTAATTTTTTTTTTTTTTTTACAGCTCCAACCATGCACCCCCAGGGGCTGGGTTGGTGCTTTTAAAATATTTTTTATTTTTTATTTTATTTTTACAGTGCCGACTATGTGCCCCCATGGGCCAGGTTGGCACTTTTTTTATTTTTCAAAATGTTTTACATCGCCGACCACCCCCACCCCCAGGGGCCGGGTCAGCCCTTTTTAAATTTTTTAAATTTTATTTTTTTACAGCACTGACCACATGCTCCCAGAGGCTGGGTTGGCGCTTTGAAATTTTATTTATTTATTTTTTAATATTTACAGCACCAATCACATGCCCCCAGGGGCTGGGTCGGCACTTTTCATTTCATTTCATTTCATTTATTTTTACAGCACCGACCATGTGGACCCAGCGGCCAGGTCAGTGCTATTTTATTTTTTATTTTTAAAAGTCCCTGGTGCTGGGGGCTTTTTTCCATAGCTGAACAGCGCTAGCTTCCGCACGCCCCGGTTTTATTTATTTATTTTTTTAACTTCTGGCCTGTAGGCTCGCGGGCTGAACCAGCTGGCCCGCAGGCCAGAGGGACATTTTTAAATTTTTAAATTTTATTTTTAAAAGTCCCTGATGCAGGGTTCCCCCCTCTTGGCCCACTATCCCAAGGGCCAAACTGGCTGGCTGCCGGAGTTCCAGGTAAGGAGGCTGGTGGCGACTGGACAAGGAACAAAAGTTGAAATGAAACAAAACAGAAATTTCTGTTTTGTTTCACTTCATTTTCCTTTGATGAGTTGGTTCGTTATTCGTTTCATTAGCTAAAAAAATTGTTTCGTGCCCATCTCTAATTATTTGTGTAATTACAGCTTCCAAAATCTAATACCCAACGACTGTGTTCTCAGAGGAATCCTGGCTACAAAACATACTTTTTTTTACAATTCTTTGTCTACCCTAATTACCAGCAGCTATTCAGGAGGTGATTAATTAGGCAGGGGACGAATTGCCAGACATAGGATGACTTGATGGCCATTGCACTCAAAACCTTGGATGAGCAAATTAGATGCTCTGTCACTAATCTACAGACCCGCTCTGAGCCCCTTCTTCTGGTGGTATTGTGTGTCTGTGAAGTTTTTCCAGGGCTATCTAGGCTGGATATTCTCTTGAGAGGCAAAGTGGGGAAGAGCAGCCAGGTGGTAACAGGTATATCATCTTTCCTTCAAAACAGTGCCAGCCCCACCATTAGGCAGCATGAGACACTTGCCTGAGACAGCGGATATGAGGTGTCATGAAAGGAGAGCAAATTATTTCTTGTTTTGCTGCTTTACTTCTGTAGCCAAAGGTGTGTGTGTGTGTGTGTGTGCGCGCGTGCGCGCGTGCAGCAGCTGCCATAAAAATAAGGTAGCTTTGAGTACCATGCACTTTGCTGTTCCAAAGGGAATATGTCATTTCCTGTCCCACCTCAGGCAGCAAAATACCTTAGGTGGGTCTTTCTCCAATTTGCTCCTGCTGGTGTATAGTGTTCTCTTCCCTGCTTTATCGTGACAACAGCCCTGTGGTGGAGGTTAAGCTGGGAGGGAGGACTGGTTCAAGTTCACCCAGCAAGTTTCATGACTAAGTGGGGAAGTAAAGCTCGCTCTGCCAGACTCCAGCCCAACCCTCTAACCACTATACCACACTAGCTCTTCATAGTCAAGATTACACTATTGACTACAGCCTTGGTGGCTTTCTCCTCTGTGCGTCTAATTGTTTCAGCACTTCAGTGGAGAGGCTTTGCATACATCCAAGCTCTACTCAAAGACATCTCAACCTTGACATTCCATTTTTTTTTCTTTAGTGAACCTTTTGCTCCGCGAAAACACTATTCCCCCCTACCCTTACTCCCCCTGCTCCCACAGGAGGTGCAATTATCAGAATAATAATTAACAGGCTCTCATTAATTTGGGATCAAACCATCGCCCCTAATGAAGCTGAGAATGGCCAATGCGATCCCTCAAAGAGAAGTGTATGCTTTTCTTACACCTGGTGGCACATCGTCCGCGGCAACCGGGAGGCGTCGAACTGACCGTAACGGTCTGTATAACATTGAGTCAAGGACGGTTAATGGATGCCGGAGCACAAACAAGAGTGCTCCAAGCATGTCAGTCAAGACTAACCTGAGGCAAAAACATCAAAATGCAGGTTGGAGTTTTGACATTCCTGCAGGCTCTGTACGCCTCGCCAGTGAATTTTTAAAGTCAATATCCCACTTCTGCTTGTGAACACTTTCTATCTGATGATGAGTAGGAGTAATGTGGACTTGATTGAACTATGTCTATAGTGTTACTTAAAAGACAGCTTTGAATGCAGATATGTGTGTGGTTTCCTCCCCACCCCCACCCCATTTTTTCCAAAGGTCTGTGATAACAATAAAGAGAGTTTACACAGATTATCACAGCCTGTGTCTTTAGACTTCAAGGTTATGTGATTAGGAAATTAGAAAAGAGATGAGATTAGAAAAACCACAGAACAGGGTCCGTTTCCCTCAACACCAACTCTTCCCTGGTTTTATTTTATTTTTTTTTTAACAAAAGGAAAGCTTTTTACAAATTATCTGGGTACTGAATTTACACAGAATCTGATAGATAAATCTTCTAATATTTGGAAATGGATAAAATGTGGCAAAGTAAATAGGAGGGAAACCAGCTTTAGAGCTCAGGCCTGGCAAGAGTTCAAGAAACATATTAAGTAGTCTAATTCGCTTAAAGCTTACTTATAAAAACATGCATACTGTGAGCTAATAAAATGTAATGATTCATACACAGAGCAGTAATGAACAATAATAATTGCTCTAGATGAACACACCCCAGACTGTTATACAGTAGAGTCACTTTGCTTCCAATTTCACATTAAATTATTGCTTCCCTCTTTCATTTGGCCCAGTGGATTGCAATGATTAGAGTAAAACATACATTATACAATTGTGCAAGAATATAAGTTACCACTGTGTAGAGAGGAAACATTTCAAAGAACACTTTTGAGGAATTTAGAACAGTTTTACATGATTACCGATAACACAGTTTGATGTATTTGTTCAATGTGAACCTTAAAGTCTTCTCACTCTTGCTGAGAAATTGAGAGAAAACTCCCTCGTTCTTTCTCCAGCATGATTTATGTGCATAAGATTCTCTCTCTCTCTCTCTCGTAATCTTGTGGAAAATTTTGTGGGATTTCTCTGAGGTTTTGTGGTAATTTTAATGGAATAAATACCAAACTGAATGGCTATACTGGATAACTAACAGTCTTGTGCAAAATGGCAGATTTCCTTTGCCATAATTTGAAGGGTTCCTGCATAAAATGAGAGGTGAACAAAATGGGAGAAGAGGGCAAATGAAGATGAGTCCCCCCCCCCCCCGCATGGGAAACTGGGAATTCTTATGGGTGAACTGGAACGTCTAAGATAGAAAGTGTTACGAGACTCAGGAAATCACGGAGAACAAGAAATATTCTGAGTAATTTCACATCCCTACTTCAAGGTTTTCTTTTGTCTACTTTCTGTAAGTTGAAATTATTATCATTGTTTGGTACCAGTATGAATATATGGCCATCTCTAACCAAATGGACAAAGCCATGGAGAGGTAATTTCTTCCTCCAAATCTCACGCACAAAGCTATAAATTGGTGGAGGCCAGCATATGTCCATTGCCATTGAGATACATGGACATGGCAGTTTCCAGTGCCTTCTGGCTCATGTAATTAGGCCAGGGACAAAGCTTTTGGGAAATTACTGTTTTGGACCTGAAAACATGAAAAGCACTTCCATGAATGCCCTTCTATGTGCGTGAAAAAATGCATTTTGGATTTTGGCCATATTACAGACACTATAAAAGCAGACAATGCAATGTGCCATGCCTACATTAATGTACAGTATTTATGTCATCTCTGAGATAGATGCACTGTTGGACGTAAAGGCAAGAACCACACACAGGTGTGTGAAGATATTGTAGGCACTTGCCACAGGTAGTGAGGGGAAGGGATCCCCAGAGTGGGATTGGACGCTGTTCGTAAAACACAACACACAATTAAAACACAATTACTATAACAGTAAACTAAGTTCCATTTGAATCTCACTCTGGGGCTTTAGAAAGGGCCCTGATTCACTTTGGAAAGATTTGGAGGCACCTGTTTTGGTTCAAGTCTGAATCAGAATCAGAATTTCATGTCAGACTATAACAGGAAACTAAAACATAGTTTTAATATGTTTGCTTTTTAGCAGGATTGAATGAAATTTGAAAGCACAGTTATCTCTTGATGGACTCTGATAATTTTCATAGGTGAGTAGAATTCTGTGCCCAAATAGTTCAGTCTTAGGTATTTAGTATACTTCTCTATGGTGGTGAAACTTGGACCCTTACAGATGCATTATGCAAGAAACTGGAAGCATTTGAGATGTGGCCGTACATATGAATTCTGAAGATACCTTGGACAGCCAGAGTCACTAATGTGGCTGTGTTACAGTACATGAATAAAAAGTTAGAAATCCTCAATACCATAAAGAGAAGAAAATTACAATATTTCAGTCACATTATGGACAAAAACAAATGCCATCTGCTGCAGGTTATCCTTCAAGGGAAAATAGATGGGAAGCATGACCCAGGGTGCAGAAGGACATTCTAACCTAAGAATTTAAACCAATAGTGTGCAGTGGGCACAGCTTCTCTATTTAGAATAGCTTTAGATCAGGCATGTCCAAACTTTGGCCCTCCTGATGTTTTGGACCACAACTCCCAGAATTTCAGGCTTAGATTGCCAAAGGCAAAGGACTGTGGGAATTGTGGCCCAAAACATCTGGAGGGCCAAAGTTTGGACATGCCTGCTTTAGATAATGAACAGATTGTGCTGCTGATCAACATTCTATAAGGACATGGCACTTGAAGAAGAAGAGGACAATTTGGAAAATGATTCACCTGGCCATCTCTTGACAATTTATTACAAGACTGTTAAGAAATTCTTTCCATTTAAACATATTGATCAGTACTGGTTTACTAGTCTCAACCAAAATAAATCCAATGACTCAATGGGATTTATACATGTTGAATGATCAGTCAGCCATTGAGTCAATGAGTCTGAGCCTTTGTTGTGCGTAGGATCCTGAGCGTTCTCCTCTTCATTTTTTTATCATCTGTCCCACTTAGTAGTGGGGTCCACTATGTGGGATACTGAACAGCGTTTTTGTGAAACCAATATCTATAATTGCTTTGTGCTACCTCTTAGACGTACATCATGTCAGAGCCTGAAAATGTTACCAAGATGTCTGGGACATTCTGATAGTTGTTGTAATCCCAAAAAGTAGATTGTCGAGTAGATTGTGAATAGCTTGTGCATACATGGGATCAACTTGTTGACATGTAAGGCAGTGAAAATGTGAGAAAGAAAATGATAGCTTTGAGAGGCATTTTGCTTGCTCAGCCTTGACAGTAGCTCCGATGAAAGGAAGTCACTGCCTGAGCCAAAACCGTAACAAAATTAGTAAATCTCAATAGCCCTCTATTACAGCCTTACCTTTCGCTCTTAACATAAAATAATGATCTTATGTCGATGTCATGAAGACTCCGAAGAGACGGGGCTGTATTACGATGTCATTATGATGGCAAAATGATGGCAATTCAGTCCTGTGGAGACTACATGACAAGGATGGCAAAACAAACTCAATGCAAATCTATCGGAGCACATTATCATGTCAAGAGAATGGGACCTAATAGGCCTTTCCTTACTCCACAGAGAACAATATTAAAAGCTCCTTGGGGGCAAAAATGTCAACCGCCACAAATCAAAATAATGTCAATAAATATGAACTTAGCAGCAATTGGAGGGGAAAATGGGGGGGCTTCAAAGAAAAGCATTTAATCATATGGGAATTTATCTGAAAGATTCTACATGTATATGTTTACAAAGAGAGTCCTTTTGTTGAGTGATAGGAAAGGCCCACCCCACATCCTACTCTGACCTTCTGCCTTGCACCCACCCAAGCCACACATATCTCTGCATCGGCAGCATTCAACTGCCTGAAAGTGCAAGCTTGCCTGACAAATTGCTACAAGACGAGAAGACCCTAGCCCTGGAAATGACAAGGTCCACACTGTGTTCTCTCACTTTTTGCTTATTATTTAGGAGGGCGTAGTTCCATAGCCATCTATACACAATAAGCAACACTGCAATTGAGATAGAAGCAACACTGCAGCTGACAAATATATGGAGGATATGTTTACATACAACTTATGATCTTCTCTTTTCTTTTTTTTCCCTCTGATACCAGCAGTGCCCCTTTAAACCCTAGCAGGTCAATGAGAGGACAGTGGATTCTTTCTTCTGACAAAAGTGGGAACTGTGTGGCCTGAAGGGTATAGGGAACCCTCAAGTATCCTCTGTGTAGTCACTTGGTCCTTCTTTACTCTCTCAATCTAAGCAAGCAAATAAACACAGCGACTCCAAAATGGAAAATTATATTTTCAGAAGTCACCAGGAATGATATTCTGGCCTATAGTAGATGAAAAAATGAAAATAGAGTCTACTGCTCCATTTTTGACAAAAGAAAACAGACCTGGGCACATGGTTTCTGCAGAACAGACAACCACAGAATCCTAGGGTGAAAAATGAGGGGAGTGCTGATAGACCAGTGGCCATTATTTTTGTACATGTCTTTTGTACATGTCCAGAGCATTAGACAAAGTAATATTTCCATGCTGTGCAGTGCAGCAGCAGGCATGATTCTATCAGATTTTTAGACTTGTGTTTAGAAGGTATGCAAGCAATTTCCTAGGTCCCCAGGAGTTCCCTGCCATCTTGGATATAGAGAGGAGTCTCATTTGAATACACAACTCAATGAGCTTGGATTTGCTCTCACTTCTTGAACCACCTGTGACAGGATTAATATGCACCCTGGACTTTTCTCAAGGATGGACACAGCTACTGACATGTCTGGAGAAGCGCACACTTCTCAAGTACACAAAGGACGGCTACCTCAAGCCAAGCAAAAGAGTAATACAGCTTCTTCTTCCCAGCCCCTTCTCCTGAAAACATGGGTTAAGTGAGATTTTGATCCAACTCAACTTGTATGCCTGGGTTATAAAGATAATCAGGTATAGCCTACTGGTCAATTACAGCTACACTGATGATTGGCTTGAACTTTCGAAGCCCTCAGTTCAGTTTAGACAGGAAGCCTGAATCCCCAGATGGTCATTAATTGCCTAATGAAAGACCACCACATCTCCCATAATTACTTAACATCTTGTCTATGAAAACACATTAAACAAAGTGGGGTTTTAAATATTTAGATCTAAATTGCATTAAGTAAATGTTATTCTTGGTAAATAAATGCAATGGGAGGAAGTACTATCTGGAATTAAAAAATCATTTCCCACTGTCCTTGGCAAAATGGTGAGAGACAAAATGAATCTACACTGCCTAGGCCATTTGTTAGAGTGACATTTCAAATATCAGAGATTTATTTGAACTTCATGTTGCTATTTAACAAAGGCATGTGGGCATAGGAAGTGTTTTTATAATATTTAATGTTGACCTCCTCAATTTAAAAGATTAGAATAAATGAGTTCAGGGAACATTCCTTTACTACCGGCAATGCTAGTTATGCATATAGACTGATGGAATCTGGGACAATGGATTCACAATAATGTTAATACCTATATCTCAATAACTAAAAACATGTACAGCAACTTAATATGCCACATTGTAATGTTTGGATTTTGCTGAATATCAACAAATACATCTGAACTCTGATAAGCCCATCTGAATATATTTTAAAAATTCTAGATTTATGTGAATGAAGATAGCCACTTTGTCAACATTTACTGATTTGTACGTGACATACAGATAGTAAAGGGAAAGACTGTGACCAAGGCTGCAAGACAATTTGTGTTTTATTAGAAATTTCTGACAATTTGCAAATTTCTCCATATCTAGGGTGCACAGAACATGAACGTTTTTAAAAAGTGAGCAACAAACATGAAAGAAGTTGAAACAGAGCACCATGTCTATGAAGATTCTCCGTCATCCAGGTGACGTTATCTGAAAGTTGAGTATGACCACTGGACTTATTTTATTGTGAGATTGATCACACAAGAAAATACGTCCAGTTGCCATGACTCAATGTTTGGATTAAAACAGAGCAGTTTTTCCATTCAGACCCAGGGATTTAAGTGCTGAACTCTCTCGGGTCTTGGTTGATATGGTTGAATTCTGTGCCATAATGCCAAACCCTAGTTGTTGTTACAAATATATTGTTCTCCTTGGTGTGAAAGTAAGGGAAATACAGTTGTGTTTGGTTCATGAATGTTTCGTGTTATTTCATTGTACTAAATTAATTTTAAAAACAAATAAGTGAAAAATTTGAGTCCTGAATTTCAGTGGTAAGACATACATGGCAGCCATGAACAACATGGACCCCTCCATGTTGAAAGTACTTCCAGCATGTCATTTAATTTCAGTTCATTCATTCTTGCTTTTGAAAGAATTTATGAAAACTTGCAAATCATATACTTAAGACAGAACGATTTTACAATCTAAAAAGTTCAGATGCAGGAAAAAACAAAGCTGACAGACTTTCCTTTCTCCAGCTAGTGGTAAATGAAGCGAAAAGAGCACCTTAGCATCATGCGTGATGTAACATTAATCATATGGTTGAGTCTATGGTTAATGGTTGTTTTTCTGATGATGGATTAGCAGTTAGTGGAGAAGTAATCCAGACTAAGACCATGATATTGGGGGACAAGCTGCTGTCTATAGCAGTATTTTCCAGGTACAAGACTAACCTGATTCCACAGTTTCTTGGACTACCATCTCACAAACCAACTGTTTATATTGAAATGAACAGAATTCTATGGGTGTTCCTGTAAGGTTTGCATAGTTTGCCATAGCTAATCACAGTTCACATGTGAGGTGCTGGGCTGCATGTCAGTTGTATGCCTGGCCATGTGCCCAATTGCATAGCTGAGATGTTCCAGTGTTAGAGTGTTACAGGGATTTAGAAATGTAAGTTTTAGTTTCCTCTGAAGGATAAGGCCCATTAGGTGACCTTGGACTAACCATCTTCTCTGAGCTTGATGTACCTCCCAAGATTCTTCTAAGAATAGAGTTGTGGCAGGTGTAGAACCATGGAAAATAAACATTACAGTACATCTCTCTCTCTCTCTCTCTCTCTCTCTCTCTCTCTCTCTCTCTCTCTCTCTCTCTCTCTCTTTTGCAGCTTTTCAAAAAGTGGGAATGGATGGAATATTTGCATTTTTGATCAATCTACTCACCATCCTGGCCTCACTCAGTGTGAAAGAAATAATGTATAGAAGTGAAATCAGAGGGAGGGAAGGAGAAAGAGGGGAGACAGTGAGTGAGAGCCCCATGTCTGATTCTCCTGCAGGAGGCAAGAAATCTCACAGGTGTGTGCCCTTTCTTAATCGTCTGCCTTGACATGTGGAGGGCCTGGCTTGTAGACATGGGCACGGAGTGGCAAAATTCTCGTTTCCGTTTTCGGTTATCGTTATCGTTACGTAACAGGTAACGGTAACGAGAATTACTCCACTCCAGCTCAAACCCGACCCGATAAAGATAAATTGGGTCTGATTTTTCGTTGTAATTCATGGCATCGCGGCGATCGCGCGATGCCAAGCAGCACAGAAAAAAAGTTTTAAAATTTTTTTAAAAAACCCGATTCCCAGCCATAAAAGCAGGCGAAAATATGCCTGCCTCGGTGAGGGCACCTACCAGAGAGGGGTGGTTTCTGGGGGGGGATCCCCGGCCTTCCCCCCCTCTCCTGTCCTGGGCTGCTGGTACCAGGCTGGGGGGGGCATCCATGTCGTCTCCATTTGCCATGCGGTGGGGGGGGATCCAAAATGGCAACCACAGTATTTATTTTTAAATCGTGGTCCAAAAACCCACCAGAGCACCACAGAAACATTTGAAAATTAGGTATTTTAAATGCCTGATTTTTATAGAAGCAGCAGTGGGTTTTTCTTGCAATAAAACGTCTCCATTTATTTTATTTTATTTTATTTTTATTTTTATTTTTTTACACCTGCGCAATGATGGGCTGGCCATGGGATGGGACCATGCAATTTTTTTGACCCATTCCACCAATCACATGGCCAGGTTTTGACTGAGACTTCTGGATGTGCCAGAGGGCATAAAAAGCCCACTAACCCTAACCCTAACACTAGCCCTAACCCTAACCCTAACCCATATGCCAGTACACTGTCCTTCTTAGTGGGTCAGAGGCACCCAGAGGTGCAGCCCACTAACCCACCCTAACCTTAACCGTAACCCTAAGCCTAGCCCTTACCCTAACCCCAACCCTAACCCAGATCCATACGCAAGTACGCCTCCCTTCTTAGTGGGTCAGAGTAGAGGCACCCAGAGAGGTTCCTCCCAGCCAGAGCCCACTACCCCTACCCCTAATCTGTACGCCAGTACGCCAGTATGCTTTCCTTCTTAGTGAGTCAGAGGCACCCAGAGAGGTGCCTCTGCCACTTACCCCCCAACCCTAACATAATGTAATGTATGGTACGCGGCGGCTACGCAAAACGCTTCCCTTCCCTTCTTAGTGGGTCAGACGTCAGAGGCACCCAGAGAGGTGCCTCCCAGAGCCCACTTACCCCAACCCCAACCCCAACACAAATGACAAACGACAAACAACAAACGGAAACAACAAATTTTTGAAAATTTCTACGACAAATGGAAATGACCCGAAACGGACCCATCCCAACAAACGACAACTCGAAACGTCATTTTTCCTGGTCATGCCCATCTCTACTGGCTTGCTGGGAATAAGGAACAGTTCTTCCCAGTCAATATAGCTAAAGTTATTGTCCTCCACAAAAGAAGAAACTAGAATAAAAGGTATTGGAAAAGGGAATTGTTGGCTGGCTCATTGGAGGTCAATCGGTTGGCTGGTTGGATGAAATCTTCTATAGGACTACCAACATTTCACTGTAGTTACCACTTGCGAAGTCATATTATGGAGAACAGGAGTAGTTTTCTGATAGCGAGCTCCCACTTCTCTCGACCCACCTGGCACAAATCCAGTCCGTGGCCTTGAGCTGGAATGTTTTATATCCTATTCTCAATTTTCTTAAGCCAGTCAGTTTCCCTCTGATTACCTGCTTATTAATTTTCTAGCAACATTAACAACAGGATAGAGCTCCACCTAACATATTTGAATAGGATTCCACTTACTTGATTAAGTTTTGAGGGAGGCCAGCGGGAAATGGGTCTTGATTTACTACTCCAAATACCTAAATGTTTCTGTAATAAAAAGAGGTCTCGTGGGTATCCCATGAATGCCTGTTGGAAAACAGCCCATTTGCTGGCATAAGATGTCCATGTTTATGCTCCTGCAAAAAGACTCCACACTGCGAATTAGCAGTTTAACTAACAGTGCTGAAAGGAATGGCATGAATTAGGCATCTGGACAGTCTATTGAAAATATCCCATCCATGCTTCAATAGCTGGAGGAGGCATCGGAGTTTGACAGGGGAACATAACACTTGCAGGAACATAAAGCTTGCATCTGGGCATTGCTTAACCCATGGAGATGTATCCTGGATATGTATGAGGCAGAGGTTGCAAAGAGTATCATTTAAGGAATATCTTGTCATGGTTTCATGGGGTGCTCTTGGTCAAAGTATTGCATTTTGGGACAAAGTTCCCCATATGCAAAATGAGAACCAGAACCATTGTCTTCCTAGAGTCACAATGATGAAAATGGAAAGTTGTGCCGACTTTACACCATACAAAAGCAAGAACAGGTGACAACTTTATTGGATTTCTTAAAAAAATTAAAAAGCTAGTCTTGCCAGGTCTGTTTCTTCAAGTCAGGTCCAAAATACCAGCTGCAATGGAAGGTAGTTGCCCCTCTCTTTCCCTGAAGGCCATTGGTGGGATTTTTCTATTCCATCTCCTCAAACAAGGAGGCACCAAAAAACTTGATTTAGCAGATGAAATTATGCATGGTCTCACATTAATTCTTGGGGGGAAAGAGTGAGAGTTGAAGGCTTCACATTCAGATCTCTGATCAGGTACAAAATCAACTGGGCAACTACTGCTTTTCAGACTCTGTATTGTAAAGAAGTTGAGACCAACAATGATTTTTTTTAAAAGTCCATACAAACATCCCCGAATGAGGATACAAAGTGTTATACTAGATGCACAGTATTGTTATGGGTCAAAATGTCTCCAAACAACATGACCTGGAGTCAGCTGGAAATGGCCTACTTGCAATAACATATCTCTTAGCAATAACATGTAGAACTAGAGATGGCTGGTTTAACACAGAAGGTTCTTGGAGCTTCATTGTAATTTATAACACATTGCAAATAACAACTTTAATTCTAAGAGCACTTTTAGGAGTAACTTTTTTAAAAGAAACAACATAGTGATTGAAATCCTGTTCTGTAAGTGATGCCACATAAGGCTGCAGACTTTATTTATTTATTTATTTATTTATACACTCAGTAATGAATGCTAATCAAGGTGGAGAACATAATGGAATGTTCAAACAATCAAGTCCCAACAATATATAATTCCCAAAATTAACAATTGCTAGGGTGAATTTTGAAAAGAGGGTTTTTATAGTTAGTTTTAAAAGAAATGGAAAAGTAACATGTTAGTGAGTTAAGAATTAATACTTAGCTATTAATACTTAACTTGTAATTTAACACATCTTGTCTAATGCATTAATGGGGGGGGGATAAATAAACCATTAAGACATAAGACATTACCTTTAAAAATGCAACATACCATATTCTGGCAATGACTCCACTATTATTCTAGCACTGGGTAGTGAGAAATGCTCACATGTCTATTTCAGGCTTTTCACTGATGTGATTGCTACTAGAGATGGGCATGAACCGAAAAAATGGCAATTTGTTTTGGTTCGGTTCGTTTTAAGGTTCAGTTGATTTTGTTTTAACAATTATTTTCAAAATATTTGTTTCATTTGTTCGTTTTGATTTGTTATTTGTTTTTTTCAACCGACCGTGCAGCACTTTCTTTTATTTGTTTTAATTTTTACTTTATTTTATAGCACTGACCCAACCATCCCTGGGGCCAGGTTGGCGCTCCTTTTTTTTTTAGTTTTAAAACTCCCCAGTCTCTCAGCTGAGAGGCGCTGGCTTGGGGCCAGTGCCTCATTTCCCCCCCCCCCAAGCTCGACTGCGTGGCCCCTGGGGCCAGGTTGGCCCTGTTTTGTTTTTTTGTTTTTTCATTTTAGAGGACTGACCCAGCCACCCCTGGGGCTGGGTCGGCACTCCCTTTTTATTTTTATGTTTTATTTTATTTTTTACTGCTGACCATGTGGCCCATGCTACAGGTGTAGCGCAGGCTGGTCAGCTTTTTAAAAAAACTTTTGCCGGCCCACGGGCCAGGTCCAGTGCTTGTGGACTGGTACTGGGCCTACATACCAGATTTTTTTCTTTTGCGGCCCGTGGGCCGGTTCCATGCCAGATCAGTGTGGTTTTTTTTCTTCATGGGGGGGGCAGCCTGTGGGCCGATTTGGCAACCCGTGTGCCGGATCTTTTATTTTATTTTATTTTATTTTATTTTATTTTACTGCCGACCACACCGCCTACCAGCTGTAGTACGGCCGGTCCCCCGCCCCCGGAGCCCCCTACCTGCAGCCAGGAGGACTGGACCAGGAAGAGGACCACTCCAGAACCCAGGTAGGAGACACCGTTTTTCTTAGAGGGGCAGTTCGTTATTCATTTTGTTACAGAAAACAAATAATGAAACGAACAGAAAGTTTATTTTGTGCCCATCTCTAATTGCTACCTGTTACGATTGTGGCCAGATAATCATTCCCATAGCATCTACGTGATGCAGACAAAGTGTGAGTTGCTAATATAATTTTTGGATGTGACTTTTCAAGATGATGACCACAGCTTTTGTGACTTTTAACCTTGATAACAAAGCTTGGGATGAGCCTGTGGCTGCCAAGCTCAGCAGCAATCACATTCACTGCTTTTAAATGTTACCTTGTTGTCTTTAGTGACAGACCACAATCTTATCATACCACTCACTCACTGGATCCCTCATACCTTTTCTTAAATAGAGAGTGTTCTGTAGTGCTGGTGCTCTCAACCACCATCTCCTCAGCCAATCAGCCACTCACCAGATTCAAATTGCTTGCTTTTTCCACTTCCTCCGCTAATCTCCCAGTCACAAGCAAGAGCACAGACTTATCTGCCCTGCCGTTTTGTCTGAGTGGGAGATCAGCCAAGAGGGTGGAGCAGAGAAGACTGATCTTTTTCCAGGACTAAAAGATCAATTGAGGGGATGGAGGATGCTAGCACACTGGGTCTGATAAGTGGCTGTTTTTGCCAGAAGAGGTTGGGGAGGGAAGCAGCAACACCTGTACTGCTGCCTTTACAAACTGGGATGGACTGGTTCCTCCTAAATGAAACCCTAGAAATGGTTAAGGCTGTTCACAATTCATCTGATTTAATGGAACCAATGCATACCAGGCCTAATCTCAGTTTGATGCTCATTCCCTCCCCCACCCAAAAACCCCACGTTTCAGCTTGTACATTCTGTATCCATGTGTTCCTAAAATACATCTTTTTCATGCATGTTTCTTAACTACACACATATCTGTACAGTAATCCTCCACCTATCGCGGGGGTTAGGAACCCGACCTGACCTGCGATAATTGAAAATCCGCGATATGCGGATGCTAGGTCGGGTCAGGACTGGGGGGGGTACTCTCTGGGGCCTCCCACACTTTCCCGAAGTCTGGCGCTGCCCCACTCAGGCCTCCAATGGGCTTCCCAGGCTTCTTAAAGGCCCTAGAAGTGGTTTCCAGCGATCCAGAAGTCACATCTGGTTTTCCAGAAGTGACTTCCAGTTTGCCAGAAACCACTTCTGGGGCTTCCGACAGGCCTGGGAAGCCAATTGGAGGCTCATTCGGGGCTAGAGATGGGCACGACTAGGGAAAATGATGTTTTCAAGTTGTCGTGTGTCGGAGGCAGTCCGTTTCGGCTCGTTTCCGTTTTTCGTGAAATTTTGCAAAAATTAGTCGGTTCATTTTTTTCGTTTTTTTGTTGTTGTTAGTACTGGTTGGGGGGGTAGCGGGCTCCTGGAGGGAGCTGCAGGAGTCAGCCAGAGCCACAAGTGACGGACTGGCAGACTCTTTGCACCCACTGTGTCTCACGTACTTGCATGTAGTGCAATGCAAGTAGATCTGGCTTAGGGTTAAGACGGGTTAGCGCAAGGGCTAGGGTTAGGCTAGTTACGGGTGAGGTTAGGGTGAGTATTGGGGTGCACCTCTGGGTGCCTCTCTGACCCACTTAGAAGGACAGTGTACTGGGTTAGGCTTAGGCTTAGGGTTCGGGTTTGGGCTACGATTAGTGGGCTGTTTATGCCTGATTGGCACATCCCAGAAGTCTCTGTGGTCAACCTGGCCAAGTGGCCATGCGATTGGTGGAAAATTTGCATGGTCCACTCCCATGGGCGAGCCCATCATTGCGAATGTGCAGGTGTAAAAAAATAAAATAAAATAAAATAAAATAAAATAAAATAAAATCAACGGAGACTTTTTTTTTGCAAGAAAAACCCACTGCTGCTACTGTAAAAATTCAAGCATTTAAAATAGCTAATTTTCGCATGTTTCTGTGGTGCTTTGGTGGGGTTTTGGGCAACGATTTCAAAAAAAATATTGCGGTCGCCATTTTGGATCCCCCGCACTGCATGGCAAATGGATGCGCCCTCCCAGCCTGGTACAGTCAGCAAAACCTGGCCATGCGATTGGTGGAATGGCTCCAAAACTTTGCATGGTCCACTCCCATGGGCGAGCCCATCATTGCGAATGCGCAGGTGTAAAAAAATAAAATAAAATAAAATAAAATAAAATAAAATAAAATCAACGGAGACTTTTTTTTGCAAGAAAAACCCACTGCTGCTACTGTAAAAATTCAAGCATTTAAAATAGCTAATTTTCGCATGTTTCTGTGGTGCTTTGGTGGGGTTTTGGGCAACAATTTCAAAAAAAATATTGTGGTCGCCATTTTGGATCCCCCGCACTGCATGGCAAATGGATGCGCCCTCCCAGCCTGGTACCAGCAGCGCAGCAGTAGCAATAGCCAAGGAGAGGGGGGCAGGGAACCCCCCCCCAAATAAAACACCCTTCTGGCCTGGTAGGTGCCCTCAGACAGTTTTCGCCTACTTTTAGGGCCGGGAATCGGTGTTTTTTTTAACTTTTAAAAACTTTTTTTCTGTGCCGCTTGGCATTGCGCGATCGCCGCGATGCAAGTAACGAGCACGACAAATCAGACCAAATTGTTCGTTCGTCGGTTCGAGCTCGAAGTCTGGCGGAGTAATTCCCGTTACCGTTTCCGTAGAGTAACGGATACGAGTAACGGAAATGGGAATACCGCTAAGTCGTGCCCATCTCTATTCAGGGCAGCTCCAGGCCTCAGATAAGTGCAAGAGGCCTCAAACAGGCCCAAGCAGCATATCCCAGGGAGGGCTTGCATTTCATATATTGCAGTCCTGTGATATACCGGGACCGCAGTATATGAACCGCGAAATGGCGGGGGACCACTGTACTTGACTTTTCTTCTATCTATCTATCTATCTATCTATCTATCTATCTATCTATCTATCTATCTATCTATCTATCTATCTATCTATCTATCTATCGTCTGTCTGTCTGTCTGTCTGTCTGTCTACAATGTCCCCTAACACACTCTTTATTGTGCATCATTTTGATACAAGATTTGCACTCCAAAATTTGGAACAATGCAAAATCTAAAAAGAAGTGTGGTCCAGTCCACATGTTAATCTAGGAAGAGCTAATTGGGTTGTTTCACTTATAACAGAAAGTAAACATCATTTAGAGAGCTGCTATTTTCTGGCATGGCTGAACTGTAGTGAATCCCTGGAAATGGTAAGCGTACTCCTCCTATCTAAGCAGAGACGTAACTAGGGTTTTAAGTGCCTAGGGACAAAGTCATTTTTGCATACACCCCAAGGGATGGGAGGAGCTAAGGCACTACAGGGCTAAGGAGAAAAAGGCGGCAGCCAGGGGGCCCGAGCAGGTCACCTGAGATGTCCCTTTGTTCTCATAGCTCCTGGGTGGGAAGCATGTTGGCATCCCATTTGGTGCCCCCCAAATGGGTGATAAATTGCTCCCCCTTAGCTATGCCACTCCTTCTAAGATTCAGACATTACCTCCAACACTCCTGCTCCAATTGCCACCCAAATTTGGTGTGCTGAAGGTCCAATTAGCACAGAGTTCCTTGCTGTACCACAGAGTTCTGTATACTAATAGTACAACATTTATCTCATTTGCAAGGAATGGAAAGAGGAAAGATTACCTTTTGCAAATGAGTTAAAGTTGTGTTGTTAAGAATCAGAGCAGCAGGTCAAAAATGGCTGGGTCCCAGGTAGTGCTGGTCCTTGCATAGTAGTGCCGACCGAGCCATTGATTGGACTTAATACAAAACAGTGTCCTGTATTTTTGTGAAAAACTACACAGGAATGTTTTAAAGTATACTTCTGACAGTCTGGAAACCATTTATGTTTTGCCATTAGGAGAGAACCATTAATATCCCCATTTCTTTTTTCTTTCGTGGCAAAAAGAAAGAAAGAATGTGGTTAACGGTAGCCCTTGATCATTATCATTTCAACATCAGACTTTATTACAACTATTTTGAGTGTGGCACAAATGTAGTGGTGGATATACTGGGAAGATAAATGTGTCTTCTGAAAAGCATCGATATCAAAAGTGGCTCAGAGAGAGCACAAACTATTTCATCTATTAATTTTTCACCTTGCAAAGATTTGCCACTTACCGCTGATAATCCTCTTCTGACTTAGAGGGTCAAAAGGTGAAAATGATTGAGGTACCTTTTGCAATGAATATTTTACTAGCTGCCTATCCCCTTTTCACCAAGATCTCCGTGCTGACTGAGGGCTTCTTCAGGATGAGTTCTTAGTTGACTGATGAATACAAAACACCTTTCAAACAAAAGGCATTCAAGATTAGTGGAAGACAAGGCTTTAGTTTCTGTGAGCTGTACCTGGAGTATCAATGGAGTTTAAATAAAAAAACAACAACACCCACAAGACTGAGTGACAGGGAACTGAAATTCAGAATCCCAGAATATATTGTTCCCCTATTGACGGAGGAAATAATGGGAAAGTTAGCAAGTCACCGTGATGTCATGAGCAAAGGGTGAACTTTGAAGAACTCAAGGACCAAAAAGTAACCTGAAACAAGAAGTAAATTGAAGATAATATTTAGTTACAGTCCCATTCTCAAATTGTCCTGAAACACATCCTCTCTGGCCTTTGAGGCTGCTAGTTTCTAAAATGGAGACAATGAGAAGAAACTGGTGGCTGAAACAATATAGCCATTTTATTTTACGACCGCCAGTAACGTGAACTCCTTGGAAGACATCTTCTTTCAGCACTCGATTGCAATGGAGCACATTCAGTGGCTATGAATCAAAATGATCTTTGCGCTGAACTGTCTTAGGACCCTGTCCTGCAAGATGCTGGCAAAGCCTGGGAGAGAACAGTACTTCCCTTTTATGTGTTGTATCTCAAGAGAGAAAGGCAGCTGACGTTCCCAGACATACAGTCGAAATGGGTCACAAAACAAGTTTTCTCATGAAGAAAAGAAAAAGAGACCCGGGGCCGGGGCGAGCAATCTATTGAACTATTTTTAATGTGTACTCCTGCACAACATTTACTGATTTGATATTTACATATAGTATCTTTTATTATCCACCTTGAGCTCCTTTGAAAATCACATCTAGGTCATCTAGTGTGAGTCCTAAACTCTATCTTCTTCTTATCAATCCTTGTCTACTGGAGGCTGCCTGTGTGTGTGTGTGTGTGTTGCATCATTACAGTCGTGATGGATTCTTCGTGACCCGCTGTAAAACAAGGATGTGTTGCATCTTGGATTTCTGCATTTTATGTGTTTTATGAACTTTATGATTTCTTCACCATTGTTTATTTGCTGAAATCATTTTTTGTAAATTATTATCTCAATCTCGGACATTCTTAATATCATCAAACAAACCCACATATCAAATATTTCTACTACTTTACACAATTGGATTAAAGCGGGCAATTCCACGTTGAGCAATATCATATTATGCTTACCCTCAAGGCCATTAAGTTTGTGTCAACTACCACATTCTTCATTTTAAGTCCACTGCTCTAAACCATCTCTGATCTTTCTTCTATTCTCACTCTTCTGTACAGTCATCCCCTGCCATTTCATATAATGCAGTTCCGGTATATTGCGGGACCTCAGGATATGAAGGCAAGCCCCCTGGGGCAAGCTGTTTGGGCCTGTTTGAGGCCTCCTGCACTTACCCCAGGCCTGGCACTGCCACAAGCGGTCCTCCAGCAGCCTTCCCCGGCCTGTCAGGGCCCCCAGAAATGGTTTCCGGTAACCCAGAAGTGACTTCCTAAAATTGGAAGTGACTTCTGGATCACCTGAAACCACTTCTGGGGGCTCCAACTGAGGCCCATTTGGGGCAGCACCAGGCCTAAGATAAGTTTAGGAGGCCCCAGACAGGCCCCCCAATCCCAACTCAACCTAACACCCGCATATCACAGATCTTCCTTTATCACGGGTCGGGACAATTCCCTAATTAGGGGAATTGGGGCCCCCACAATAAGTGGGGGATGGCTGTAGTCAGATATGAAGATATTTTGTATTCCAGGCTTCCATTTTGGATCTTTAAGTGTAATTCTTGGGCTGCTTGCTTTTTCAATGGCTACCGTGAATCTGGTTTTCCTGACATTCATGTTCATATCATGCTCATTATGTCCTTCCTTAAATTTAACTTATGCTTTTGGGCATTCAGCCTGATAGCATGCAGGACACAAAGGGTGAGGGGAGCAGGGATGCATAGGTAGGCCCCACCCTCCTCATTTCCATCCTGCCTGTTGGTCTGCAGACCTATGCGTGCTCATCCTTTACACCTGTACTTTGCATGCATGCAACTGAACATGGTTTCGATGTGGTGGAGTAGGAATTGAGGGAAGGCCTTCATTGCATCCACCCCATCTCTTTAGCCCTTCATGCTTTTATAGGTTGAATGCCAAAATAGAGCTTTGAGTCAGCTATACAAGCCACCCAATTTGTCAACGTTGGGTGTTTTTGATTAATTCGATATTGCTGAAGAGACTAAGCAAATTGAATAAGCAAATACTTTTCTAAACATGGTGTACAAATTGAAAAATAATACAAGGAGGCACTCAGAGTACAAATGAGAAAACAGTATATTTCATATGACAATGGGTAAAGGAAAACTAAGAGTAGAATAATAGCCAAAATCTTGTGCTCTTATGTCAGAAGGGAAACTGTGTAACTCATGTCATGAGTTACACTAATTAACAAGTCGCCTCTTAGTTTATGGCTGTGTGCCAAGCCACCCAATGGGCATGCAATGAGGAAATGAAGCAGGCACTTATTGATTAGCAGCAATTTGCCACTGTGAGCTATGCCACTTCCCTTCCACTGGTGTAAACCCCCCCTCAACAGAATTTTGGCCAATATATACTAATCTATACTAACGAAGGAAGTCTTCTCTGTGTGAAAATCTTCTGGGCAGCTATTATTGGGAGGCCATATACTGCCTGCTACTCTGTCCCTAATAAGGAGAGACAAAAGAGACTTGAGGAAGAGGAAGGAAAGGGAAATAATGATCTATTATTGCATTACAGTTTTTATTCTTCTAATTTATTGATTTTGAGTTTTAATGTCATTTTGATGTGAGCCCAGAACTGGTATGACGGCTATATAAATAAATAAATAAATAAATAAAATAATAGCACCAACTTTCACTTTAATGAATGAAAATACAATGGAGGAAGGAACACGCCCACCTGCCTGTCAATCGATTCATCCCCTTCTCCAATGGTTCAAGGAACTTGATTGATATGTTGGTGCTCAGTTCCCTATATGAGTGATTTTATAATTATCTTTGAAAAAGAGAGGGCTGGAATGGGCCCCATGGATCATTGAGTTCAGCCCCTGTCAAAGAGCTGCAATGGGGAATCAAGCTTCCAGCCTTTAAGCTAGAGGCTTAAACCACTAAGCCATCCAGCAGTTCAGGGCATACTACTGTATACCTTCACTTCCCCAATATATATAGAGCTGGGAAAGAGGGCAGTGGTTAGGGGATGCATGCAGTCCAACAGCCACCTATCAATCACCCCTGATATAAGGCACCAGCACAAGGAGAGTAGTAAGACATGATAATGTAGTGCCCTTAATATGATCCTTGCCATGAATAGAGTCCTCTCCATCTGCAAAAGAAATAGAAGGACCTGCACATTTGCATTCTCATATTTAACTGCAGAGTAGGTCTGCTCAAAATAAGGTGGAGTTGGACTTATTGACTATGGGACTCCAGATGTTTTTGACTCAACTCCCAGAATCCCCAGCCTGGATTGCCAGGGATAGATGATGGTGGGAATCATAGTCCAAAACATCTGGTGTTAAAACCTCACCACTCTTTGACTAGGAAGCAGTAAGATGCATTGGCCAAAATTCTCTTGTGTTTCTACATGCACAGAAAAGGAAACTGATTGTGTGCAGGGGCCTAGTTTCTTCTCACTTAGTGGCAGTTTCAATAGTCACCCTCCCTTTTTGTATGCATAAAAAAGCAGTAGGACTCCAGCCACTGAGGCCCATGGTGGTTATGCTATACTACCTTGAATGTTCCCATTTTTGTTTGTTTTTAACTCAGCAGGGTTGAGCTTGGTAACTAATGGGATAGGAGACCACCAAGGATCTCCGTGTAGTCCTGATCAAGAAAGAATTCTACCTTTCTCTCAGTATACTAGGATTGCTAGATAGTATAGGATTGCAGCCAAGTCTGCAATCTTCTATACATTCTCTTTTGATTTGGTCCCATCAGGCTCAGCAAAACTTACCTTTGAGTAGACATATGTAGGATGCTGTTGTGAATCTGCCATTCTATGTAAACCTAGCAACAATAATTTCAACTCAGCTGAGTCTGGCCTATTATTAATATGGATCTCATTGCACTGTAACTTTGCAACCCTTTGTACACCTACTCAATAATAAGTCCCATTGAATTCAGTCCGGTGGGCATTTATATTTGAGTAAACATGTTGCTTGGGTTTGCAAAGGGAGGGGGGTCTTTGGCCTAAGGTGGTGTAGAGTACACCTGTTTTTGTTTGTACATTTCATTTTGCTGAACAGATGCTACTTCTTGATGCCCTGGGAAGCTTCCAGAATGACCTGCTGGGTCAGGTAAAGGTAAAGTGTGTTGCAAGTGAGCAAACATACTGTGACCAAAGGCTGCTTCACTGTCACCAGCGCTTGCCTGAAGGATCGTCCCCTGGCCAGATGGAGATGGAAGTTCTCTTCCATGAGTCATTTTGTACTCTCCTTCCTCTGAAGCCAGAATGCTTTCAACCTGGATTTACACTTGAAAGGTTGCTCAGCAGGTGATTTACGAGACAAATTATCCTTCTGAAGTGACAAGATAAGTTGAAAGAAGCTCTCTTTCCCCGGATTCCCAAGTTTTTCTAGTAGAATGGTTCAATTTTTTTCAAGTATGAAGAGTAAAAGTTATCCGATATCATTTCCCAATGTTCTCTCTCCTTTTCTCTTTTCTCTGTGGTGTCTTTTTTTTTTTTCCACAAAAGCATAGACAGTGTTTTGCAAAAATTCAACACATTAGAACTAAGTAAGCACTGGGAAGCATTTTAGAAATATTGCAACCACATTGAAACAGAAAGGGTTATAAGCCCAACTTGGAAAAGTTACTTTTGCAGGCTACAATGCTCAGAGATGGTTCCAAAGCTAGTATGCATCCCTGGTTAAAATGAAAGGAAACAACATGGAGGACAAACACCACAATCCAAGAAGCAGAACTGAGTCATGGTCATTGGATCACCACCTCTTAATGTGGCACTGAAGAAGTCAAATTTCACTGCGACTGGAAGCCTGTGATGTGGTGGGTGGAGTGGAGTTTGAGCCTACGAAGATGGGATAAGGCCCTTTCCCTGCTCAGACCACAGACTGCCAGTGGCTTGTGACAAAATGGTTCTTTAAGAGAATGACATTCAACAATGAGGCACCTTAGCCGAAAATGCCTATCCGTGTTGTGGCCAAAATCCTGCTGCCTAGTGTGGTAAATCACAATAGAGTAGGACCATTCAATCAGTGGGGTTTAATGAGTCAGCAGCAACTCTCTGAGTTCCATTGATTCACATGGGCCTACTCTAACTGCAACTAACTATGCTGCAGTAAGTTATGATTAGAATTGTCCCATTAGAATCCATGGAACTCACAGAGGAGTTGACTCACCAAATTCCTAGTGGTTTAATAAGGCTTACTCTAGTGTTTCACAGGATTTTGGCTATACTATAGCTCTTGGGACACAGAAGAAGGCTTCTCAGCCTACCTCAACACTTGGGAAAAACAGAATGTGTGGCAATCCATATATACATCTATCTGTCCATCGGCACTTGAGACATTGCCTAGCTACTGATATAAAGACCACTATTTTTTTAAAAAAAATTAATTCAATAGGTGATATGGTGAAAAGAAAAGATATTTATGATAAATGTGTGTGTGTGTGTTGTGTCGTTACAGTCGTGACCGACCCTTCATGACTCCATGTCCATGGAGTTTTCTTGGCAGGAATACTGGAGTGGTCTGCCAGTTCCTACTCCAGGCGCCTACAGCACCTGGTATTCCCTGGTGGTCTCCCATCCAAGTACTAACCAGGGCTGACCCTGCTTAGCGTCCAAAATCAGGCGAGATCGGATGTACTTAGGGCATCTAGGCAGCTATTTATGATAAATACTCTACAGCAAAACTATTTCAATGTATCAAGAGTTAAATCAGCTGTAACAAGATAAACATATCGGCTGCAAACCACTTGCTGGGCAGCCTCTGCCCCATTATTAACCGATAAAAAGAAAAGGAGGGGGAATCTGTGACTTAATGTAGGATTCACATCTCATGCCATCAGATTACATCAGGTTCATCAAGTCATGCTTATGTAACTTGATTTTAATTTATGGGTTTTATTGCTGGCAGTTTTCTGAGATTACAGTTTGATTGAATGTCTGTTGAACGTCTGTAAAGTATCTGTTCGTTTTGTAAATGGACTTTAATGGATTGCACTGCTTGAATCTTCCGTTGTGTGTCTGTTCACCTTTGCATGGTGTAGTAGACAAGCGACATCTTGCTTTGATTGCACACAGCACCAGCTATAATAAGTGTATGTCAAAGGCTATTGTATGAAAATGCTCTCAGAATGTTTCCACTGGAGGAAAAAAAAAATCAGGATTATCCATGGATATCTACATAAATTCTCCAGTACTTATTTGTTATACATCACATCTATTCTGATTTCTGAACACCGGGCTTTACCATCTTTTTGGCTGTGGTACAGTCTATAATAAAGACTCCAAATGGTATAGTAAGCACAAGACAGACAAATCTGTGTTGCTTTCACAAACATTCACCTATTCAGATGGCCATCTGCCAGAAATACTGTGATTGGGGTTCCTGCATGGCAGGGGGTTGGACTGGATGGCCCTTGAGGTGTCTTCCAACTACATGATTCTATGATTCTATGAAATCTGTGTTGC